>VUQR01036428.1:30250-53435 GCA_015108515.1 Hemichromis elongatus
AAAAAAAATAATAAAAATAAATTTTTTTTTTTAATTTTTTAAAAAATAAAAATTTTTTTTTTTTTTTTTTTTAACTTATCTAATATATATCTAATATACATTTTTAGCAGCACAACACCTAAAAATAAATAAAAGCTAATTTCACAGTAATAGTTGCATATTAAAATTCGTCACTCTGCTTGAAGAATGATAACAAAGTAACGTTTCAGTTTGGGGTTTTTTGCAGGTGTTCTGTCCTCTTTGACTTGTTCGTGGATTTTATATTATCTGTGCGTCGTTTTAAAGCCCGAACGTTCATGGCGGCCTGGACGGCACGGCGTCAGGTAATCACCCGAGTTAAGAAATAGTTACTTTGTCTCTTTTCCCAGTTGTGTAGGATGGATCGAGGTTGGTGGATTATGTATGTAGTAAGCTGCAGAGTGGTTTACCGCTGCAGAATTAGAGCAGGCTGCCTTCGCTCAAAGCAAGCGTTGTCGCGCTTTTATGGAGTTTGATGTAAGGGGGAAAATATTAAGCCGGACTGAATCATCGACTCAGTCCGGAGTCGTCAGCGCTCATAGCTACAGATAGACTCAGTTTACTATTTACACTGGATTCTTTCCCCCGACGTGTAAAGTAACGCAATCGTTCATTCATTAAAAAATAATTATCTCATATGGCCTATTAAGGTGGTCTATTATTATTGTTGTTGTTGTTGTTGTTGTGGTAATATTGTTGTTTGACTTTTTAGTTGTTGTTAAAGAACAGAACACAAAGCCCCTATAAGGTCTGGCTAAGGGATCAACGAAACCTCGAAACGAAGGTTTCTTAATGTCGTTCACCACGTTGTACCTGCATTTGCGCAAACGTGAATTTTTTAAAAAACAACATAGTAAAGTCTATAGTTCTAACTGCTCTTCTATTTACTATATTGCGGCTGTACTGTGTATACATATATTCTAACTTATTTTGATCAGGTCTAATACGTCATCATGAGCAGGCTTTGGGGTTTTTGAAAACGCAAGTTTAGTTGGAAAAGAAAACGAAAAAATAAACACGAATTCTTATTTCAATGTATTTATTTTATTTTAATTAATTTCACTCTTTTTTATTTATGTTAACAATGGCCTTTCCACGTATCCGTTAATACTGCCCCGGCGTGGTGCACAGTAGCTGGGTTATTGCTCATAGTTGTCATTATTTTGCACAGGCCACCTACAATTTATACGCTGGTGTCAAGAGATCAAGACAATATAGGTGCGTTCTGTATTGTAGTAGCGGTAGTTTAGTAGCACTCAGACTGTGCATCGAAAGAAAGAGTAGATGCATCAATAAATAAAATAATAAGGATCAATTTCATGTTTCTGCAGGTGGAGATCTCGAAGACCTCGTCGTCCAACTCCTCGTCGTCGTCCTCGTCAGCGGGCGATAAGAAAAGTAAGGGCCGGACGGGATGGCCTCAGCATGTCTGGGCTCTGGAACTGAAACAGTAGTCCGTCTCTGCCTCAATGTCTCCCTGTCGCAGGTTGAGAAGTACTCCTTCCCTTCTCCGGCTCGGTCGTCGAAGAAAGCTGCGAATAAGAGTGAGCGTTCCGACGAACTGTAGTGGGAGTCGTCCTGGCTTTCTGAGGCTGTCGAGGCTTCCCACACAAGCAGTAGCTACAGGGACGCTGTTCAGGTGTGACGCGAAGGCAATGACAGTTTGCTGTAAATTAGGATTAACACACACACACACACACACACACACACACACACACACACACACACACACACACACACACACACCCCAACAGCTACCATTAATCAGAAAATTTCGAACTTATATTCTAACTTAAGATCCACAAATGAACCAAAAACAAAACTACTTTGTCAGTGGTCATGTTTGACATCAGTGAAAGGTCATCTGTTGGAACAAACGAGTGGTCCACCATATCACACCACTGCTGGATGGTTGGCAAACTTCTTGTCCAGGACGTGTGGGACTCCCACACACAAAATTACACAGAATTATAAACAAATACACAGATTCACACACAGAGTCTAGAGGTGTTTGCTTTATTTAAGGAAAAATATTTATGTGCAATGTGACCTCTGGAAGAATACAAACAGCCATTGTGTCTGATATTACAGAGTATCTGTGGTTACAGGACAAGGTGTATGTGAAGATCTCTTCTGTTTCTCCGTCTTTCTCTTACAGTTTATTGATGTAAATGTAATGTCGTCACCACGTTGTGGTGTCAAAATGTGTGGGGAGCTAAACAATGCTTTATGTGTCATGAAAACAGTGTCACGATATGAATAAACCACCACCTGGTAACTGGGTTCATTGTTGACTCTCAATTGGTCAAACTGCATTCGTCTGCACAAAGGTTTTAAGGAAGATAATAATAAAAACAAAATTTTAAATTCAGTACCACTAATTTAATAATGGGTCAATGGGTTTATTTAAAGGCAAAAACAAGAAATATATTAAATATATTAATAAATATTATTATTAAATATCAAATCTAGCTCTGTCAATGTTTTTAAGGTGAAATGATTATGGAAACTTGTGTTTTGCCTTTTCTCACCCTAAGCTATTATGTTCATTTTCTTGGTTTAACAGCAAGAAATTTGGATTAAAGCCCTTTTTTATTTACAAATACATCTACATTGCAGATGGTTTCAGTGTTTAGTGCTCTTCATCAGGCCAGAAGGTTAAATCCTGTGAGGGCTAAGTAATTATAACCCTTGACCCCGTGTTGTTAAGAGTACCCATTTTTGACATTTGAAAAATGTTCTTGGAGCCAATAATAAAAAAACAATGTATGTATGGGTTTGGTGTTGATTGTCGAGGCAGAAAAACACGGGGGAGTGAAAACAACAATTACATGCTCACGTTTTTACTTTTTACAAAAAAGGAACACACACAGAAAAGAAAAAGAAAGGAAGAAAAATATCAACTGATAGTTTCCTATTTAGAGTTCTGTTAACTTTCTGGATAAATGACTATAATAGGGATCATTATGAGCCAACGTGAGAAATGAAGAAGTACTTAAAGCTAAGAGCATGTTCATGGGCAGGATTCAACATTGTTTAATACTACAACCAAGACTGTGTTTAGTAAATTTAGGTCAAAATTAGCCTCCGATGAGAGCTAATATTCTTCTCTGGAGGCCATGTTGTTTTAATTGCATGACTGTCACATTTCACTGGGCAACTGATGAATTTGTTTCTGTGGTTTCATCCTGCTGTGATGTACTATGATTTGTTTGATCAGCCTGTAGTGGGAAGTTGTAAAGAACAGAACGCATGAATGTTTTAAAATGTAACATTTCATTTAAAACGAAGGCAGTGGCTTTAATCCATTGTTTAGCTTCTTGTACTCTGCATAATAAAATGCTGCTGCTACAAATGCTTTTACAAACAATAGGCTGAGATGCTTATTTATCATAAAAGCCAGGAAAACATTTTCCTTAAAAGACTTGTTTTCATAGCAAATGCTCATGGTGCCTTTTGCTGCTGTACAATCGCAGTATAACTGATGAACTTCCTCAAAGGTGGAGAGTCATGTGAAACGGGGCGTCATTCTTCAGAGGCTGCTGGCATTTATTGTTGTTCCAATCATATAGAAATCATTCAGTTTTCAGTCAAGACAGTTTGATTTATATTTTGGAATTTTTCAACTTCCCTTTGCTCTTGCTAATGAAGAGAGACTGCATCTACCACACACTGACCTTTAATGAACAAGAAGTAACCTAAGGCCCCAGGTGGATTATTACAAGAAATACTATGAAACCCATTGTTGGAAGCTGTTTGAAAAAGTGACGTTCAAGAAAACTTCGTCTATTTATCCTCTTGAATGGTAAATGGACCGATTCTTATATAGGGCTTTTCTACTATCCTGGAGCTCTCCAAACACATTATACACATTCAGCCATTCACACAAGCACTCACACACATTCATACTCTGATGGATGCATCGGAGAGCAAGTTGGGGTTTCTTGCCCAAGGATATTTGACACGCAGACCAGGGGAGCCAGGGATCGAACCAAATCCACTTACAGATAACTGTCACAGTGGCAGCTAAAACTCTAACACATGATGCCATATGACACGGATCCTAATCTTCACATTTTGATCTGATGGAGCTGTCAGTTAGCCATCTATTGATAAGACCTTATCTGGCATGCTGGTTGGTATGTCTATAGGGACAGCCATAAAAAAGAGGATTTTTCTGGACTTGACGAAAACTAATGCAAGCTCTAATGGCCTGAGCCTGGCCTTGGGTGAAAACCTGAGAATGCAAAGAACGTAATTAGTGAGAAAGCTAGAATCAGGCAGAGATGACCCTACAATGACCTGAGCACAAGCAAACACACACTCCATCCTCTGAAAACCATATGACTATCCATATTCCTTCTGTGCTAATGCTATTATTTACAAAACAAATATTGTAAGGACTTTACGATGAAGCACTGTTTATAATGTTTTCGTAATGATTTTTACACCAGCTATAAGAGATAAAACACAATAAGTTTGGGGTTGGCACATATTCAACATCACCTCCAGCTTGATTTGCCATGTTTTTTGTTTGTTTTGATTTTGTAAGTTTTTTCAATTTAAGTATTTAAAAAACAACAAAGAAATGAGAAAACAACAGACATTTACACTGTTTAATCTTCGACACCCTGCATCGGTATAGTGCTGTGACAAAGTGTTTGCCCCCTTTCCAATTTCTTATTTTGTTGCATATTTGTCACAAATAAAGATACAAACAAAGATAACCACATTAAATACAAAGTGCATTTTAAATGATGACTTCATTTATTAAGGGACCTATCCAGACCTTCCAAAACTTACTTTCCAAATCATGTGGCTAATCACATTTTGATCATTGCTGGGCAATTCACATATGCAAAGGCCCTTGAAAACTATTTCTGATAAATAAGCACAGCAATTAAAATAATACAATGAAGGATGAATGGGACGTGAAACATTTCTGGCACCAAATAATATTTGGCATACCTTTGGAATTTTTCATTTTCATTTTATTATGTCCACTTCCTCAGTGTGTCATATGCTATAGTGCATTTGTCCTCATTAGCAGACATTGCAACCTTTTGTAAGATCTGCTATTCTGAGATGGTTACATCAGCCTGGACCAAAAATTCTAATGTTCCTACTTGTCTGGCTATTTAGTGTCATTTCATAGCAAGTGAATAATAATTTTTTAAAAAGTGAATTGGTGCCATGTGTCCTGCTCCGTGAAAGCTATTCTTTTGTAGTTTCTCACACAAACCAAATGAAATATGTTGAGTATAAAATTCAGTTACTTCACCAAGCACAAGCTCCAGCTAGCTGATAGAATCCTAGGTTTTTAGGTTATGTATTTTGACTTTAGTAATTTTGGATTTATATTTTTGACTTGAAATAATTTAAGCTCTAGCGCTGACATTTAGCCTTCATAGTTTCATGTCATTTTCATTTCTGTTTCTGAGTTTTGTTATTTATATTCTTAGTCTTTGGTCTTGTAACAGTTTTAGTCCCCTCTCATGTCACTCACTCTGTCTTGTCTCCGTGTTTGTCTTACCTGGTCCTGGTCCGAGTCTAGCTTACAGTTCCATATCAGGTTCATAGTCTGTGGTCTATTTCTTGTTTTCCTGTCTTCTCAGTTAGTGATGTCTAATTACCTTCATCTTTTGTTCCTGACATGTCTCTGTGTCTCTCTTTCTTTGTGCTCTGTCTCCTATTAGTTGTTTAAGGTCTTGTGTCCTCTTTCAGTCATGTCTTTGTGTTCTGTTGCTTTGTTCCTGTTTCAAGTTTGTGTGTCTTGAGATTGAGTCTCTGTCTCTGAGTTTGTTATGTTTCTGTCTTAGTTTGATAGTCTCTTGTCCCGTGAGCATTATGTTCAGTTTTGCTGTCAGTTAGATTCCGTTCAGCCATGTTCCCCAGGTGTTTCCTCTCTGCCCTGATTCCTTCCTGTGTAGTTGTTCTCGGCATCTCCTTCTGGTCTTTGTCAAATCGTCGTCATACTTTCCCTTTGTGTGCCCTGTTCAGCAGCTTTTTAACCAGTAGGCGCTTAATTCCTGTTTTGGAATTTTTGTATTTTGCTCCTCGAGCTCCAGCAATAACGTTGTTCCGAGTTCAGACCTACATCCATGACTGCATGTGGGTGCACACTCTGCCAGCCACGCATTGACACATGAAGTTTACGATGTTTTGATTCCTGTTCCCACAAGACCTGGTGTGATTCAAGATGCCACTGTTGTGTTGCTAGATATAAACAATAACTGAGTATAACAGAATATATTCATTTTACCAAAATAATTAAAGAATAAACAAGTTCATTATTTTTCCCTTTTGTTGTGGACCGCTTCTGCTACTTCTTTAAACTGGACAAACTGGAACAATATATTGATGAGTGTGAGGACCAACTCCTCACAATGGGCAAGAAACAAGGACACAGAGTAACAACAAGCCCTGCTCTCTCTTCTGAACGCCCTGCTCATCAGACTCATCTACCAATTCTACATTGTAAAAGTCTTTCTTTTTGATCATGCACAATGTTGATGTGTTGTTATGTATTTCTGTTAACTGTATTATGGTCACTTTTGCTTCTTACTACATATTATGTGTTTTTCTACCCTCCATCCAGTGGAGGTAATACTGTCGCTCATTCAGACAAACATATCCACGCTATTCTCTTCCCTATAAGGAATGTTATCACTTAAGTTGGTCAGCTGGAGTGTTTGTGGTCTGGACAATCAGGTAAAAAGCTTTCAAGTGATGAACTACCGTAGCAAACCTCAAGCAGATATATGTGTATTACAAGAAACCCATTAACACATGCAAAAGACACAGTATTGAAGTCACCTCAGTTTCTCTATATATTTTCTACCAATTATATCGCCTTGAAAAAAGGAGCTGATGTCTTCATTAATAACAGAATTAAATTCACCACTCGTAATAGCACCATCACAGACCCAGAAAGATGTTTCAGTTTTATCAGCATCATTATTGAAATCTTCCGCTGACAATAGAATTATAAAACTCATTCTCAATAATCAATCTAAAAATGGTACTTTGTGACTTAAGAAAATCTAATCTTATCACCCAAAACATAAAAGTTTCCAAAGCATATCAAAAGCTTCAACCCCGACAGCTTGCTGGAAGGCACACACTCCGTAGTTACACCATCTTTATAAACCAATAACACCACCTTCAATTTAACTACTTGGAAAGAAAAAGGAACTACTGATTTTTGTAATTTATTTCATGAACTCATTTATCAATTTTCAATATTTAATGCAGACGTTTAGTATCAGAATTCACAATTTGTTTTTAATCTTAATACTTGCAAATAAAATCAACTATACTATCCAAACTAAAAATAACATCTATTAAATTTAATCATTTAGTACTTGTAGAACATATCTTAAAAATCACAGGCCAAGAAAATCCCCTAAAATTTTTATAGAGCTTTGAACAATGCGGAAATATCATCCCTGTATTAAAAGGGGAAAAAGATCCCTCAATTAGTACTGACACGGACTTCTGGATTCAGATTTGTAATACATGTACAATGAAAATAACGGGCTATTCTGTTTTAATCTATTCTAAATATGTAATTTCAGAAAAAAAAGACAATGCACCATATGAAGGAAAAATTTAACAAAATTGGATTGGACATACAATGCTCTTAGAACACCCCAGGCATCTACTTAGATGTAATCTGGCACTGCACCTCTCAGTCAGGCACTTTGAACACTGAACAACTATATTATTGTTTGGGTTGCTGCATCCCACTATCTCCACAACTCTGCATCCTAGGTGACTTGTCTGTTCAACTACAAAAGTCTAATGCCAGTATTCTACCTATAGCCCTAACTATAACCAAGAAGGCTATATTTTTAAATGGGAAATGAAAAAGTTGTATAAACACTGTGCAATGGAAAAATCTTCTAGCTGAACACATATCCCTGGAAAAACATATCTGCCTCCCTTCGTATAAAAAAACCTTTGATCTGATCAGATCCGCCCGTGATAATCCATAAACTAAACTAGCTAAACATGACATAGCATTTTTAAACAATCTATGATAGCAGTTGAACTACATAAGCTGGAGGTACTTATGAACTTGTTGAGTCACAAAAATAACTGCCTGAGGCTTTTGAGTGTCTAAGCTAACAAATCATCTTTTTAAGCATTCAGGAATTGGTAATCACTGTCTTTGAAAATTAAAATCTAATGGCATTACAATCAGTGATGCAAAACCCAATGCTATCATTTGTGCATATTATGATTGAGCACCTATATTCTGCATAATCTGTAAAAAAGAAAAAGAAAAAAGAAAAAAACACAAGATGCTATTAATATTTTTATGTATAGCATCAACACAACAGACAGGTAATGGTGCAGATTATGCTTTCTTCTTTACTTTTTTTTTTGTTGTTGTTATTTTTGCAGTTTAAACCAATTTTAGAAGATTAAAGTAAAACTAAACTGTTTTTAAAGGGAGCTCCTAAAACATTTATTGGACCTCCAATAGAAAATTAGACCCTTGCTAGAAAAAAAAATGTTAATTTTTTTCATGTGTGAATCATTGCGTGCCTGTCTGCTTTCAAAGCTGATTTTCCTTTTATTCATTTTTTCTATACTAGTAAAACAGTTGCTCTAAGGGCTTTTCAATATTTTAGACTCCTTACTACCATATAACCTAAAAGTTACTGATTTAAAAAACAGCGAGGCATTACATTCAACAGCACATTTAGGTTTTAACAACCCTTCACACACACACTCACACACACATGAGATTTTCAGTCTCTCCTCTTGTCTCCTGTCTGTCTATTTGCCAGTCTCTAAGTGCAGTCGACTGGTTAACATGATAGATGACTGGGGCTAAAATAGAGTTTTTCCCTGCGATAATACCGAAACATCTGGCAGCCATTACTTCATAAAGACCCAACCCCCTTTCCCTCAGTCCTCCTTCTTCTTCCTCCTTTTCCACCTCCCCACCATTATGTACTGTGTTTCCTCCCCACTAGAGGGCCCCATTTACATCAGGTCAGCTGCACTTCTGTTTTTCATTTCACTTTCACCATTGAAAAATTAACATGATTTTTCAGCACCTACTAACTGAAGACAATAGCTGTGCATGAGAACAGACGACTGGCATTCTGCACACAAAGACTGTACTGGGTGGTTACAGTTACATTGCTATTAAGCATAGATTTTAATTTAGTTGTTATTCTGAGTTCTGAACACATTTTTTTGGAAAACTTTATGATTTGTTTTTGAAGTGTGAAAAGTTGCATGATGAGGGTGGAATGGAAAAGGAGGAAGAAGTAGAAAACCATACAGAGAGACAGATGGAAACGTGAGCAGAGAAGAGTCTTGGCAGCCTTTGAAAACAAACTGTTGGATCACCCATTCACCCTAAAACTATTGAGGTGCTACGACCAAAGTCTTTTATATACACACAGAAGAGTTCACATGCCATATACAGACAGATAAGGCTTTCCATCAAAAACACTAGGACAGATTTTTGTTTCTCCCTTTGAACACGCTTTGCCAGGAGGAGGAAATAATGGATTCATCACAGCCAAAACAAAGACAGCTTCGCCATTGTTTTAATCAATAGTCCAAAAAAGGTAAAGAGACAAGGTGTGTGTGTGTGTGTGTGGTCTTGGTTTCACTCTTATTCATATTTGGATATTAACATATATATTTTTAAGGCCATGTTTAAGAATTTGTGTAAAACCTAACCCTGTGGGTCTGCACATAAAATGCAAAGCAGCGTTCAGCTTCAGCTTTTGTAGCGGTAATAAACAATTTAATTTTACCAACCAGCACATCTAGTAAAGAGGCTGCCTGTTACTGCACGGACTAAAATGGATCAGGAAAGCCTTTATTTGTCACATGCAAGTTGCCCTGCAGCAAAATGCCCCCCCCCCCGCCAACCTTACATATACAACACAGACATCACATGGGGAGACAGGTCAGAGACCAGTAGTATTATGGAAAAATATTCAATACAATTCAATGCTGGGCTCCTATGGGAGGTCAGCATGAGAACAGAAGACAAAAAAAACCCAAACTCCTCTGCACAGAGAGCACACAAATGTCCACATAACAACACACGTGACAAGCAGCAGGGGTGGGTAGGAGGTGAGAGGTAAGCCGAGGTAGACACAGCCATCCTGCCCTGCAGCCGTCCAGCGCTGGGCCCAGACCCGCCGTCCGACTCGGCCTTGCAGCTTTTGTTGTGTTTCATTTCTCCAGTTTAGAATTTTTGAATCAGGTTAAATATTGTCAGTGTTACTGACTGAAAATAGACAAAAAAATGTATTTATTTATTTGAGAAACTTTAAATGTGCTTCAGTGTGCTTTTTCTTTGGCAGTGGAGTCTTGTGTGGTGAGCGTGCACACAGGCCATGGTGGTTGAGTTTTCATTGAAAGAATTGTACCTGCTAATTTCAGGTCTTTCTGTAGCTCTCCACAAGTGGTCCTTGGCTCTTGGAAAACCTTTCTGATCATTTTTTTCTCTTCTCTGTCTCTTGTGGGGAGCACCGACTTGTGGCCGGGTAATGGTGGAATTATGTTCTTTCCACTTCTTGATTATGGCTCCAACAGTGCTTAAGATTCAAGATGTAGTTCATTGTCATTCAGCACTACCTCAAAGACACAATGCAGAGTGAAATTATACACTGGAACCTTCAGTAGTTTAGACCAATGTCATCACTGTGATTTGTTGCACCTTTGCTACACGATGTTTTGCTAGTGGCTCACACATGGATCCTGTAACCCTTGTTGTCCAAGATCAATCGGAACATAAGAGCCTTCTTTGGAAATCAGTTAGGAATGTGGCGAAGAACACTAGAGGCCAACTTCAAGCGAGTAGCACAAGTCACTGAAGTGTATGATTTACCAGAGGCCTGATCCCTTCAGCCAGATCATTACCAACACTGGAACTGATTGTGTGCTGAGTGAATACCTCAGGTAGCAGAAATCCAAGAAAGAAGAGGAGCAAGGAGAGGGGTCATGATGGAAGGACAGGATCCTGAATGACATGTGGCACCACCAGATAGAAAAAGTGGCTGAAATTGAAAAATCCTACTGGATTAAAAGTTGGCAGAGAGGCACTAATAATTGCAGCACAGGAAAAAGCTTTAATACAAGATCAATAGAGGCTGGGATCTACAAAACAATCCAAGACCTGAAGTGCAGGTTTTAAAAAAATTTCCTTGACACGATCCAGAACATAATCGCAGTGCAAGATGCTAGCAGGCACGGCATACGTGAAACACCATAACCAACTGGTTGGCACAATATACAGGGACATCTGAACCGAGTCTGGCCTGGAAGGTGTCTGAGAATGACCACGCTAAGATCCTGTGTCTCACAGGATAGAGATACTAGCTATAGTAAATGACAGCAACATAAGGAAGAAATAGCAAGGGCTAATGGAGGATATCAAAGATATATATATATTTATGCAGCCTGTTTTTATTTAGATTTTACACAGTGACCAAAGTCTTTGTAAGTCTGTTTATGTATTCACTTTGTGGAAACTTTCTGGAGATAAAATATTGTAAATCCTACAGTTACAATGCCATTAAAAAAGTATTCAAGTATCATCAAGCAAATTTTGGTATTGAACAAAAATAACTCCTGTAAATACAGAATATAGATTTTAAATGGTGATTTTATTTATTAATGTAAAAATGCCACCAAATGCCACCTAACCTACCTGGCCTACAATGTAGAAAAGGTACCTTCCCCCTAAATCTGTTAACTGCTTTTGCTATCATTGCCAGCAAGACCTGCAATTAAGCATTGGCAATGGCACCGTATATCATGAAATGTTTTAAAGTTAAATTGAGGTTAGAATAAGTCTCCTAGATATATACTGATGTCAATTTAATGTTTTAGAAGGCACAGACACACAGATGTGGCCACTAAAAGAAATTTTAAATTGCAAAAAGGGGTGTGTCTATTCATTAAAAACTTTTTAAATGTGTTTTGTTCTACTCCAAAATCATATAACTACAACTATATAGCACGTCCTTGTAATGGAGCTTCTGTATACTACTGTTGTGCACTCCTCTGCCTTGCCATCTGTCTCTGTTTTAATCTCCTTTAATTTACGGCAGGGAGTGGGTCTGTTCTACTAACAATTTATTGGTTGACAGATCTTACACCTTTATACCTTGGGTGGCCCACTTACTACTTCTACCTCCCTCAAGGTCAAACCTAAGGGTTTGTCTGGGTGGCAACTGGCCAGTAGTTTCCCGAGCAGTGTGCACTACATTCATATGAACAAATCTGTGGAGCCACAGTTTAAGGAATGAAACAGTAGAGTTTCATTGTTTTAATGCTATTATCAGATTTATTTCTTTGATCTATTTATAGTGATTAAAAATAAACAATTTTCACTTTATATATGACTTTCCATCAGATCAAGACTGGGACAAGACAATTCATGTAGTCCACCACAACTGGGTAAACATTTGCTTACAAATATTATGAATATATTTGATTGATTATTGATATTGGAGCAATTTTTCTTTTTAATCAGGTTAGTACAGTTGTTGTTGGGTTAAATATAGTTTGACTACAGTACAACATGTGACAATTAAAAGACACACCTTAGCTATTAGGAGTGGCTCATGATCGAAGTAACCATTCATTTTACTTAAAACTCCCTCTTTCTAATTATGTCCCACCATGTATTATCTAATATCTTATTACATTAATTACACATTACCCTCTCTGTTGTTGGGCCTGCTGCCCCTCCTCCTGCACATATTCATGGCTAATGCTAACAACAGTAACTTCCTATGACTGTGAGTGCATACTAGTTGTTGCTAGTACTACTGTTGACAGTGTAGCAGCAGTCAGCTAAATTGTTTGTTAATTGTTAATTTATATATATATATAATGTTAATTTGAAACATTTATTTATTTCTCTCTCAGATTTTTCACCTTTCCACTAGGTTCATGATGGATGTTGGATATATTGTCACTCTATGGAAACAACAGGACTCTTAATAATACCCTCTTTTTTTTCTACATGTAATGAAAAGAGACAATCTGGGAATTTGAATGATCCAAAGCCAATTAGGTCCACCCTCAAAAAAGCAAGCCTGACTTGTGCTAAATTCTGAGACCACCTGGTCTGGGCAGGCCACCAGGCCGACCAGTCTGCTGTGGCATGTTTTTAATCAGCAGGTCTGAGAACACACATAAAATCTAGTAAATGGTGAACACACACAGATACACACTCACATGGCCATAAGACTGTCACACACAGAGGTACACACATGCACACACATGGACAATAATAGGGCCTTGGGTTTTATAGTTTTAGTTATATCCGGCTGTGAGTTTGTGTGTGTATGCAACACTATTAGGGCTGTCTGTGACATGATGAAAACTAATAGGCTGAAAGATAGAGGTACTCACAGTGGGGGAGAGAGTACATCAATAGGTATTAACAAGTGGGACAGCAGAAAGTCCAGGGCTAAGTCATTACAATTCAGCTGGAACTGACTGCAGGCCTACAGAATTATTTTGTACTGAAATATTAACACAAATTTTCATTGATGTGGCAACATAAACAAATTAGTTTCCTCTTTTTTGTTGGATATTTGTGTTAGCTTTTGCCCCACGTATTTACACGCAAACCTACTGCACATAGATTTGTGAGTATGTCAGCACAGGAAGCTTGTAACACAACCTTAACACAAAAAAGTTTAGTTTATTACAAATGATGCACATTGTACAGAATCGATTAATGATACAGAATACTTTACTATGCTAAAGGCACAGAGTAACAAGATCAGTGATGTTAACAGACTCATTATGACACACCAGGCATCACTTGTGTTTGATGTACAAGTTTCATTTTTGTAATATACTAATTATATCTATTTACCATTTATGTCTATAATCTATTATGTATCTATTTTGTACCACTTTGTATCTGGTAAATGTCTCTGTTCTGTCTTTGTTTATTATACATAGATATAGTTAGTAGTAGTACCTTTTTATCTCTTAATTTTACCAGAATTCAGCGAGTTATCATTTAGTTGTAATTTCTTGCTTTATATCTATGGAGATATATTTTTTTATATTCTTAAGAATGCACCATTGGGGGGCTTGGGGTGAAATGGCATTTCACTACGCTGTATACTGTGTATACTGTGTATTGAAAATAAACACCTTGAATCTCGATCTATAATTCTTAGGCTGTATCAACCACATCTGCTCGGCTGCTCCTTTGCAGTTGTAAAAAGCTCGGCTCTTCTCTCCCACCCAGTCCCAGTGGAATACTCAAATAGGGAAGGCATGATAAGGCAATTGATAGCAGCTGCCCCACCAGCTTCTCCTAGCCCTGCCCCCTAAACCTATTGCATGACTTTCTCTGCAGCTGAGCCGCAGACCAGACCCTGCCACATACCTCCACTATCCAACTTAGACTGAGGAGACCTCCAGCCTGTCACAATTACTTATTATTAGCAGATTAGCCATGCAATCAAGCCAGCTAAACAATATTAGCAGCTGGTTTTAAGCTAATATTTTTCTGCTATTGAGAGTTTGAGTCACCTACAAATCACTCTTTCTCCCTGACAAACAATTTGGCTACATTCTCCCATTGTGTGAGGCTTTATTCATTAGGTGTCTGAGCCCAACAATGTTTTTTTTTTTCACCTAAAAGAAAGTTTCACTAACAGAGGCTAACATCAGCTTACCGCAGCTAACAATAACAGAAAAGTTCAGAATATCCTCAGTTACTAACCTTACTTTTGCTGTCATCAGACAGAAGCTTCACTGATTCACAAACTTGTATCAGGACTGTACACCTGCAGCTGATCAGGATTGTCGGGGGAGCTACATAGGAGTGTAGCTGAGAGCTCCTCAACGCTGGATCATTGAGTTATACTCCGAGTTTGTGTGTGTCAAAGTGTAATGTCCTGCTGGTCATGTATGCCTGCTGGAGTATGACGACTGGCTCTGTTGCTGGCAGGAGGAGCGTGAAGCAGAAGAGGGCAGCACACACAGGGAGTGCAGAGAGCATGGGAGTGGAGAGCACGAGCACTGACGTTCGGGTGAAGACATGACACGGGAGTTGAATGAGCTCACGGGGATTTATTGTGTTCTTGTTATTTACTCCACTGTAAATAAAGCGCACTGTTCATCGCAAGAGTCCTGCGTTTGGGTCCTCCATCCCCACATCCCCATGGCTTGCCACAGCAAACCATAACAGACACTTATTGGTGAGATTTTATATTTTAACTCCTGGCTTTGCATTTCAGTATGATTGCTGGCTTACTCCCTTGGGGGTTGTGGTCTGTGGTGGCTTTGGCCTAGTTGTCACATGATGGAGGCTCCACCAGTTGTCGAGTGGTTGTGCCTGGGGTCCTGGTGCCCCACCTTATGTTGAGGTGGCCAGCCTGTGCCAGAGGCTGTTAAGGCTTTTGGAGGTATTATGAGTCGTGTTATGGAAAAGTCTTTAGTACACTTACTATTGCTGGCGAGCACCATCTTTTGGTTGCACAAAAATCAAGAATAAATGAAATGGCTTTTTTGACTATAATAAAGACAATTACCTTTTGCTAACCTTCTTGGGCGCTCACAGGAAGATGTGACCAATTTGCATTAGTTGGACCCCGTCTTCATCCATTCCTCTCTCTCTGTGTCCGGCCATTTCCAGAGTACATCTGCTGAAGGAGAGAACTAGAAAGCCTAAGGCATTTCTGGGTTCTTGTTTCTTCTATCCTCATGGATGTGATCATCTATTCTAATGCACATTGCAATGAAAGAATTCAGGGAGGTGAGTAACTCCATAGGTACTAACATTCTTTAATTAATTTAATTTAATTTTAAACTGTTTGGGTTAGGGTTAACCCTAAATCATCAAAGGGCCTTCTCCCACACCCCTTCCTTAGCCAGAATCCAAAAATAAAGACGTCAGCCAAACTCCGGTTACCTTGCTTTAAGATGAAAAAATGATGAAAACTTTTAGAATTTGACCTTTTATCAACAACACTTTGGAACTTTGAAATGAAGATTCCAAATTCCAAATTTGGAATTTGAAATTGGGGTTTATTTTTATTACTGCCTGAGCCCATTTCAGTGCCCAGTCATGAAATAACTCCACAAACAACATTAAGTTGGAACACTATGTTGTTTTCATTTGGGGTCTGAAAACAAGGTAATGAGAAATCCAGCAACTCACCTGTGAACACCTTAGGAGTCGACATGGGTTGTTTAGGGGGTTCCCAGAAATGTGGCAATGAGCTATTGGGAGGTAGAGGTGGCTGCAAGACCTAGGGAGGTGAGGGATTAGCAGCTGTTTTAATCATAAGTTTTACTTCTGTGATCTGCTCAGCGATCGAGGTTAGTTCCAGATCCTTATGCCCAATTAAACTGGGCCTCCTGTAAAGGTCCATTCTTTTGGCTGGATTGTTTTGTTATGGCCGGTAGGCAGATTGGACTTAAGACTCAAGTTCAAGTTCAGTGTGCTTATTTACAGTGACTATATCTACACAGCAATGCAGTGCAAAAGGTGAATAGTGCTTCAAGTGGTCCAGGGAATCCACAAAAATACTCTCTCTCAACTTAGGTTTTGGCACACCAAACACCAGGCAAGTGTGTGTGTGAGTAGAAGAAACACCCAGTAAATTTCCAGGGTCATCAAAGGCAGGGCAAACACAGTGCAAAAAGAGCCAGGGTTTAACTCACTGTGTAGTTCAACTATCCAGCAAATAATAACAGCCAAGTCATTGGTAACAGGTGGATAATGAGACAGATACAGAGACAGACAGAAAACAAATCTAGATCAGCCAGGAAAGACTGAGGGAACATGACACTTCCCTGCTTTAGAAAGGAGTAGAATAGCATTGCCCTTTATTGTCACTGTACGTTTACAATGGAACTGTGGGTGCTCCATACCAACTGTGCATGGAATAAAATGCATGGTTGAACTTCGTGTGTGAGTTATGAGGGTTACTCATGAGAATTGTCTTAAATGCTGATATTGAACTGTTTTTTTTGCAAAAGTTCTTGAAATAGTTTATTAGTGGACAACTAAAAAAAATTTAACAGAAAACAATCAGTATTTAAAAAACAACACAAAATAATAATTACTGCAGTAGTGAATTACAATATTGATTCAATTCATATCAGTTCAGCTGAATTTTTATTTACACTACAAATCAAAAGTTTTAGAACACCCCAAATTCTACAGTTTTTTATTGAAAATTGTGAAGTTTAATATGTCATTACACTCTAAAATGAAAGCATAGTACAAATAAACAATTGAAGCAAAAAAGATGGAATGAATTTATAGACAAAAATGTGTTCGAAAGTTTTGACTCATCAAAATAGCCACCTTTGGCAGATAGAACACATCTGTGGCATTCTTTTTACAATAGAAATCAAATATTCTACTTTCTGCAATACTATACAGTTAAACTAAAGCTCAAGAGGGTTTGGTACCACAGTTTGTTCCAGTCAGCCAGTAGTACTGGTTTGATACCAGATCCGGGCCAGACCTGCTATGCTATGCTATGTGGGCTAGCTGTAAAACTCAAAAACCAGTCTTATTTGTTATCATCTATCGTCCACCTGGGCCTACACAGAGTTTGTCTCTGATTTCTCTTTTTATCTGATTTCTCAGACTTTTTATCTGATTTAGTGCTCAGCTCAGATACAATAATTATTGTGGGGGATTTTAACATCCATGTAGATGTCAAAAATGACAGCCTCAACATGGCATTTAATCTGTTATTAGACTCAATTGGCTTCTCTCAAAATGTAAAAGAGCCCACCCACCACCACATCACACTCTAGATCTTGTTTTAACATATGGCATAGAAACTGAACATTTAACAGTGTCTGATCACTTCCTGATAACATTTACATTTACAATAATTGATTACACAGCAGTGGGGAGTAGACTTCATCACAGTAGATGTCTTTCTGAAATCGCTGTAACAAAGTTTAAGAACTGAATCCACCCAATGTAATCATAATCAATGCCCTGTACTAACACAGAGCAGACCAGCTACCTGAATGCTACTCCATCAGAGGTCGATTATCTTGTTAATAATTTTACCTCCTTACTACATACGACTACTGGTAGCTCCTGGAAAAAAGAGAGACTCTGTGGTATAATTCTCATAAAGCAGATAACTCATAAGGTGGAGAGGAAATGGTGTGTAACAAATTTAGAAGATCATCATTTAGCCTGGAGAAATAGTTTGTTGCTTTATAAAAAAAAGCCCTCCGTAAAGCTAGAACATCTTACTATTCCTCACTGATAGAAGAAAACAAGAACAACCCTAGGTTTGTCTTCAGCACTGTAGCCAGGCTGACCAAAAGTCAGAGCAGAAC
This sequence comes from Hemichromis elongatus, assembly GCA_015108515.1. Classification (NCBI taxonomy): domain Eukaryota; kingdom Metazoa; phylum Chordata; class Actinopteri; order Cichliformes; family Cichlidae; genus Hemichromis; species Hemichromis elongatus. The sequence goes on from VUQR01036428.1 coordinate 48,611, forward strand.
TTCTACGCAAATAAAATTTTAAACATTAGAGAAAAAAATACCGATAATCATCTCACAGATGTAACATTATCTACAGCTACTTTTAGTGCCATTGACTCTCATTTAGACTCTTTTTCTCCAATTGATCTTTCTGAGTTAACTTCACAACACTTCCTCCAAACCATCAGCGTGTCTTTTAGACCCCATTCCTACAAGACTGCTCAAAGAAGTCCTGCCATTAAGTAATGGTTCAAACTTAAATCTGATCAACCTATCTCTAATAATGGGCCACAGGCCTTCAAGCTGACAGTAGTTAAACCTTTACTTAAAAAAACATCTCTAGACCCAGCTGTCTTAGCTAATTATAGGCCGATCTCCAACCTTCCTTTTATATAAAAAAAAGGGTAGTTGTCAAACAGCTAACAGATCATCTGCAGAGGAATAGCTTATTTGAAGAGTTTCTGCCACATTCGAGTAATTTCTTCAGAGCCACTAACACCATCAATATTAGCTAGTAAAGATGTCTTCACACTATTAATTTCTTTTCATTTCTTTCCATTAATCATTTACCAATTAACCAAAATAGATCATGGATCACAGTCATTTTCTTTTCTTTCTGTACGTTATACTATGTAAAGACACTGATCTTTGCTAATAAACTGCAGGCATCCCTTGTGTTTTCAATCTTCTAACCAAGTATTTTGTTAACTTTGTTAATTATGACATTTTTCTAATTATTTCAATGCAACATTAACATTTAACTACCTTCAACATTTTAACATCACACATTTTCAATACTATTACAACAAGACTGTGTTCACTGTGTTTTTAAAGTGTTTAAAAGTTCAATGCAGCACATGAGAGGCATATATGAAACAACACTGACACCTAGAGGCACTAAAATCTTTACTACAGCAAACTGAAAACTGTAATCTTAGATCTTTATCTGTAACATGTCTTCACTACACCCAACAAATTATGAGTCAGTGTTGCATGACAGAAAACAAAACAAAAATTCATCTGAGAGACTATGCATCATTCCATAGGTCTAAAAAACTGACATTGTGAAATATTTAATCTAATTATGTAATATTTTCTAAAATGTCCTTTGAAGTATCTTTTAAAAATACTTACAATACAGACAATTAGTTCAAACCATTGTATTTTTGTGGCATTTTTTCTTTTAAGTTGACATTGGCATATTTTTTGTTGAGGTTACAGCTTCACTAAATTCATTACATTTCAGTTTTTCTTACATTTATGTTTGTTTGTTGATAAAAATATATTCGAATTTTATGTCACTAGAGCAGCACAGTGTATCTTATGGCTAAACACATTTTTAAAAACACAACTAATATTAACTCTCAGCCCTGACCAATTTGGCTTTCTGTTGGAACTGTGTCTTCATTCCACATACTTCACATACAAAGGTCAGTGCTACATGCAGAAAGATGGGAGTGCCATGGGTTTTCCATTTTCACCCATTGTGGCCAACTTGTGAAGAAGTAGAAAAGAGGGCTTTGCTATCCTACCCTGGAACATCAAGTCATTGGTTCAGGTATGTGGATGACACCTGGGTAAAAATCAAATCTCAGGATGTGCCACAATTCATTGATCACATTAGCTTGGTGAACCAACACATGAAATTTACCAGGGAAGATATGAAAAATGACACGTTAGTCTTGACTGTGAAATTTCCATCAGTGTTGGGGACATTTAAAAGTTGATGTGTGCCATAAACCAACACATACTACATACAGCTACAGCTGTTCAAAATCCCATAAGACTGGCCGACATGATAGACGATGGCAGGGCCGTGAGTACTTAGACTATGTGTTTACTGAACACAATATGGATACGATCTTGGAGAAGCTCATGGCTCTGCAATATGGATAAGATCTTGGAGAAGAACAAAGGGAATTGAGAGAATTTGTGACCAGTGACGGACATTAGACCAACTGTAAAATTTGGATGCAGTTGTAAACCCAAACATTCACCATCTTCACTCATGCGGCTATCCCACTGGCGCCAGCTAAAGGCCTGACGAGGTCGAAGCTGACTGGAACAACAAAAATCTTCCATGATAACAGAACTGTGTCAGAACTCTTTGTCCCTCCTTCAAGGCCACCTGGGTCCACTGGAGACTGTTGACCTTCACTTAAACGTGGCTCAAAGAGTAGGCAGTTCGTCTTGTAATCGGAAGGTTGCCGGTTCGAGCCCCGGCTCCGACAGTCTCAGTCATTGTGTCCTTGGGCAAGACACTTCACCCATTTGCCTACTGGTGGTGGTCAGAGGGACTGGTGGCACCAGTCTCACCTCTGTCAGTGTGCCCCAGGACAGCTGTGGCTACAATGTAGCTTGCCATCACCAATGGGTGGATGACTGAAATGTAAAGCGCTATATAAATACAGGCCCTTTACCATTCTAAATATTGTGTTGGACAGGGTTCAGTGCTAGGACCAATTCTGTTTACATTATACATGCTTCCCTTAGGCAGTATCATCAGAAGACATAGTATACATTTTCTAATGTGACTTAGGTAAGGCAGGCTCCTGCTGGTGTAACATCAAACTGTGTGGAATCAGGATTAAGAATACCAGCAAACCGTTCTCTTAAACACTTCAGCAGCACTTGAACTAATGGATTGAGGTTGAGCAGACATGGCACTATTTGTAAGAGTGACTGGCTGTCACTCTGAAACTGGTCTGTATGAGTGTTCAAACAGCTTGACAAGGTTCTCCATCTTGGCACAATCACTTGTGAGAAGAGTTTCCATCCCCAACTGCTCAAGCAGCTGGTTTAGTTCAGCTCTGGTTTCTAGCAGTCCTCTCAAAATGTCAAAAGTACTCTTCCAATGAGCGGTATAATCCCGGATCAGAGTTTTGCCATACTTTTTGATCATTTCTTCATTTGTCACTCATGATTTTTGTTACAGCATGTACCAGTTTTCTTGCTTTAGTTATGGCTGAATCAGCAGTTGGGCGTTTCGTGGCATCTGTCATTGTGAGTTGGAGAGGCCCAGCTTTCTGTGGAACCCCATCTTCTTGCAGCTCAAGGTCTCAAAAAAGAAGCACAGACAATTAAAAAAACCTATCCGGTCTTTAAGTGATGATTCCTGCTTCCGGACCCAAACTACCCTACCTTTAATATGGCTTTTGTGTTTTTAACCCTTTCAGGGTTCCAGCACTCCGTTTTGCGTAACTATTTTTAAATGCCTGTAGAACCGCAACCACAAAAGCTAATAATTTTTCTGCATATGAAACTGAAGGAGTTGTACTTACATCTTATGCATTCAGTTTGTCCTAGATCGTGGTTTCCTTCCACATAAAGCTTTTGCAAAAGTTGCGTAAAAACCACTGGCAGCAACAAAAACACAATATTCCAGAAACATGTTTTGCCGATCTGATCAGCTGTTCATAAAGCTTCCTACGTTGGTTCAGAGGTCAGCACAAACTATCGTATGTCCGCCATTTCCTGCCCGAAACTGGAAGTGACGTCATTTTCGCGAAAATTGTAGTTTTTTATCTTCAGTGCTTAATACGCCCATACTCATGTTTTTAAAAGTCATATATGACTTTATGCTTTTCTTTTTTTTTTTTTATTTGTTTATCAAGAGATTATACAAACTTATATACATTGTATTGTATGCATCTTACATGACATATCTTCTCAAACATTTCTTTCCCAATCATTAACTTAAACAAAAGACAAATTAAAACACAAAATACAAAAAACATCATACCAACACAAGAGCAAGGAGAAAAAAAAGATAAATTAGATAAAATGTTAAATAAATAAAAAATAAACACTATATAAATAAGATTTTAAAAACAAACAAACAAACAAAACAAAACAAAAAATCAGAATAGAAGGGGAGGGGGGTGCTCAAATTCTATGCCTACCTCCCCCCAAAAAAGAAGTAAATTTCAAATTCTTTTCAATGTAGTAGTAGGGTGGGTAAATTGCAGTGTTCTAAGGAAGAGATTTGAGATATTCCACAAAGGGTGTCCACTTGTGGGTAAATTTTGCAAACTTCCTTTCACTGTGAGTAAGATCTTCTCCACCCTCAAGAATGTCCAGACAGTATTAAGCCATTGCAATGCAGATGGAGGCGTGGGAGACTTCCAAAGAAGTAAAATACAGCGTCTAGCAAGAAAGGAACAAAAAGCCAAGATCTGAGCTTGCTGGGGAGTTTGGAACTCCAAATATCGCAATTAAAGGGTCTTCTCGGATCTGAATTCCAAAAAACCCTAAAATTACGGAAAAGAAATCACTCCAAAATTTGTTTAAACTTGGACAGAAGAAAAACATGTGGCTTAGATTGCAAGGGGAGGTGTGACATCTGTCACATTGGTCTATAATTGAAGGAAAAATTTTTGATAAAAGGGATTTTGAGAAATGGACTCTATTTATTACTTTAAACTGTATGAGCTGTAGCCTAGCACATGGTGTACTTGAACGCATGATGACCATCACCCTATCCCACCATGATTCAAACAGTTCAACACCTAATTCACGCTCCCAGGCGGTTCTGATTTTACCTGATGAGTCAGGTTCAGTCGCCATAAGCATACTATATATATTTGATAAAGGTGATTTTTGATTAGGCCTGACAAGCAGAAGGTCAACCCATAGTGGATCAGCAGGGAGATTTGGGAAATTTGGAAACAGTGATGAGACACAGTGTCTAATTTGCAAATAAAGAAACAAGTGAGAAGGAGGTAGGTTAAATTTTGAACTCTGCGAAACTAAGAAAGACATCATCTTTGTAAAGGGCTCTCAAGGTTCTTATGCCTCTTTCGTGCCACGTCAAATAGGCGGCGTTGGAAGTGGCAGGGGAAAATAA
>VUQR01036429.1:0-12354 GCA_015108515.1 Hemichromis elongatus
TTTTAAAAGCCAGAAATGCACCGTATATAATAGCTTGGTGCCTGACCTCACAGCGAGCACATCTACTGCAGGTGTGGTGCCTGTTATCGACCCGGTGTTAGCAACATCCCCCAAAAACCCGAGGAGGAGAGTCCTGGCCCGAGCCCTGCCAGTGTAGCAGGAATAATGACCGATGATGATGGCAGCAGCAGCTTAATGTTGTTCGTGTGTAGTTTACGTTGAGTAGGCTAACCACGTTATTAGATTAACTCATGTAAGGTGAACTAGCAAACACTGTCGTGGTTACATGTGGCTGTCTTCTTGTCTGATGGCAGAGACTCCCTTCACCCCGGCCAAAAAGGCTAAAATGACCAAAGAAGAATTGGCAAGAGTGATACCATATATGCCCTATAGCTGCAGAAAAGGCTAACATTGTCATCTTTTTACAAAAAACAGCTAAACATGACAGGCTTTAGGACAAAGTTTGTGTTTTCCATTGTTTAAGCACCGGCACCGGTTCAAAAGTACCGGTTTGGCACCGGTGTGGGATAAAACCTAAACGATACCCGTCCCCACTCAGGACTGTGTGTGCGTGTTTCAGCCTAACAGACTCCATCAGGACTTCGAACGTGACCGTATGCGTGGTTTCCTCTAAGTTTGGTGATGAACCCGTTTGTGCACACATGATCACCACTGTGCTCAGGACCAAACGTGAACCCCTCCGCTCCAACTCTGAGGCTGCACCTCTGCAGGAAACAGCTGGACCACGTCTCCTTCGTCATCGTGAGCTTCGTCACACATGCAGGCACGACTAGAACTCTCCTGAGACGGTCACATGTCCGTCTACTCACACGACCACCTTTGTACAGTCCGAGTCAGTCAGCTGACCTGAGAGGGCGGGTCCTTCTGCAGATGTGGTGGTGGTTCCCGTGTTTCTGTGCGAGGCGTGTCGGTGGGGGCTGACACGCTCGTGTTTGTGTGGCGTTCAGCCTCATCAGCGACTCGCTTGTCACGCGCTCAGGTTATTTTGGGATGTGCTGCAGTAACCTGCTTCTTCCTCATCAAACTAGTTTTCAGCTCGCTGCTCGACTGCAGCCAGCTGGCAGGAAGTGGAGGCAGGAAGTATGGCGAGATTCACACAGGAAACACGTCTGCTCTCCACCGAGGCGTCTCGGAGAGGTAACGCACGCACACACATAGTAGGTAACACTGAAGTGGGAGGAGCTACCTACCTGCCCGTCAGCCTGGCGCTCCCAGTACTGGACGTGGTAGTACAGGTCGGGGACGTGCTCCCTCATGGAGGTGTTGTTGCTGGTCAGCGGGTCGGTGAGGACCACGTCCAGGTCGCTTCCAGCAGGAGCGAGGGCCACGTTGCTGGGAGGCCCCAGAGCCGCTAGACAGGATAGAGATCACATGACGCCCTGTCAGTGCTAAGCAGGCGTTAGTCAGCGAGCACATTTCACACACACACGGCTCTGTGCTGCTACCTGAACATCAGCCACAGTTACTGTCTTTATTCACCTAATCAGCAGGTGTTTTACCTGCTCTGACAGCTGTGAGGCGGTCCTTAAAGACCATGTGACTGTCTACTGAAGGAGCCCAGGCAGACTGCTGTCACACTCTCTGAGGAGCGTCTGCAGCCGGAGCGCTCTTTGGCATATGTGAGGAAGGCCACGGTGCAGGCTCAGGTAGGCAAATACAGTCACACCCATCATTATTCATACTCCCTGCAAATTTTGACCTAAAGAAACTTTATTAAACCAGCAAGTGTTTTTGACCAGGATTGAGACGGGCGTCTCCCAAAAGATAAAACGATGCACAAGAAGCATCGTTGTGGGAAATATATTTCTCAGCTTTTATTAAGATTTAAGCAAAATGTGTCACGTCCAAAATTATTCATACGCTTCACAAACTGTCACCGTCTCTGGGAAAATCCACAGGAGAATATCGCCATCCCCACAGTCCGAGCTGTTCTAAAGCATCACAATGACCCCGATTCATCGGGAGCAGCTCGTTTAATCAAGTCAGCAGGTGAAAAACAGCAGCTCTCTGCAGGATTGTGGACAGTCATGGCTAAGACAGAGAGTGAGGCCTGCGGCTGCTCGCAAGTCAGCAAAGGGCTACGAGGCCATATCTCGATGTTTCCAAGATCCCGTCGCTGCAGTGAAGAGTATTATTACAAAATACAAGATGTTCCCCACTGTGGACGTGGTCTGAGGCAAAAGGGACACCTGGCCAGACGGACAGTGAGACGGGTGATAAAGAACGCAAGGATCCCCACGAGGCCATCCTGGTCTGTAGACGGACCATCCACCGCATCCTGCAGGCTTCCACGGATGCAGACCAAGGAGGACGCCACTTCTCCAGAGAAGGTGCACCAATACCCGCTTGGCCTTTGTGAAAGCTCCTCTGGACAAAGAAGACGACGTCTGGTCTTCTGCATTCAACCGTTGGGTCACAATGACATTTCCTTCAACCCCGAGAACGACATCGCCGCTGTCAAACATGGTGCTGGGAACCTAATCACAGTAAACAGCACCATGACAAAAGGAGCATGAAGATTCTCATCATCATCATCATCAGGCAGTCTGCAGAGACTTGGCGTCAGGCACCAGCGCACAATTCAGCACAACAACGACCCAAAACACAACACAACAAGCGTTGAGCAGACAGAAGTGTTCCGACTCCACTCCAGCTGAGCTACAGATCAGGGTGAGGGCCAGGACACCCTCCAGCCAGTAACACTGCTCTGCAGTTACAGGAAGCATTTGATTGCCAATAAAAGCTTTTCTAAGAACAGCATGGATAATTCTGGATGTGGAACTTTTTGCTCAAATGTAAATAAAAGCTGAGAAATGTTTCTTTCCACATCGATGCCTCTCGTACATCGTTGTGTCATTTAGGGCGGAAAAAACCTTGCTGGTTGAGAAAAGTTACTTTAGGTCAGAATGACGGGCTTGACTGTACCTGCACTACTGATAACAGGTGAGCTCGAGCCCCAGCCTGTGTAACGAACAGCCCGGAGATCTTTATCTGTGCGCTGCTCTCGGCTGTTGCACCGATACTGTGCGAAGGCTGTTCGTCTCTGAGTCATAGCACCTTGTTTTTGATGGTTTGTGGTGAACTCGCACGTGTGCTCACACGCTACTGCAGCACGTGCACATCGCACTTCCTGGAAACCCGAGGACTCGTCTTACCCTCCTTATCGGGGCAGAACTCCTTCTGCACCCACTCAGAGTGCCGCCCGTCCACGGTGGCTCGCACCCGGAGCACGAAGATGCCCAGGTAGTGCAGGTTGAACATTGTGAGGTCACATGACAGGTGTGACGTCTGGTTGCACACCGTGATCCAGTTTGGAGGCTTCCTCTTCAACCTCAGCTGGTACCTCCTGAGGAGACGAGAACATGAAAACACATTAGTGCAGGGAGAGCTTTCATGAAATGAAATCAGTTTACAACAGCAACGCTCCAGTCGTGCTTCAGTAAACGTGTCTGAAGAGGCGTCGTCTGCGTTTCATAGGTCAGGGCTGGGAGGTTGACGTCTGTGGAAGCAGGATGATGAGGACGAGGAGAGGAAGGCTGCTCCACGGCTCTCTGAGGCACGGAGCATGCTCTAACTTACACTAAACTCATATTAAAATACAAGCAAAGAGTTAAAAGGTCTTTATGTAATCACATGACCGCAGGCCAGGTGGTTAATAAACACTTAAAATGAATTCCAGTGAAACCAGAGAAACAGGAGCCGTGCTTCAAGTATGAGGAAGAGTTGGCTGTTACTGAGCCTGAGCCCAGTTTCCAGTAAGCATCTCTCACAGCTTCCTGTCGCTGGTTTGGATTAACTGCATCGAGCTGCTCGCATCGGCCCGACAGCATCAGGACCCGACTAACAACCCAGGGAGACTCTGACGCTTCCAGTGAAGATGATCAAAGTTCACCCAGGCCCGAGTCCATGAAAGCCAGACCGATTCCAGGATTCACCGTGGCAACGGTGGGATAAGGAGCAGAGCCTCAAGTGGAGGAAAGCTGAGTTTAATGTTAAGAGCAGGAGAGGAGCCATCGCTCACACAGCTCGGCTTTATTTACAGAAACAGGAGTTTCCCCTCTTTAGCGATTCAGGCGACAGGAGGAAAAGAAGCTGAACTTCAGACTCTGCTGCAGGTTTGAAATGTTCCTGGCATCGTTCAACGACTGTGCTTCATGGCGCCGTCATGACGACAAAGGCGACTCTTCCATCAGCTGTTAGTGGGGTTACTACAGCGGCTCAAGCGGCAGGTCGACCGGAGGCTCTGCTCAGTCGCCCGTTGCCATGGTGAATCCTGGTACCAGACATCAATGATGTGTTTCGTGAACTTACGGCTGGTTTCCCTCTCAGAGCAACACTCTGTTACCACGGTAACTTAAAGCTGGCTCAAAGTTCCTTTCTCTCAGCTCAAACTCTGAACCTGTTTCAACCTCAATAAAGAAAACATGTTTCAGGTAGACCACACCCTCCTGTGTCCACCACCTCAAAGGTAAATAGGCCCCGCCCCCCCCGATTCTCAGACTTACGCCACATATTGTGTGGTGAAGGTGACGGCGTGTGACCCTGCTGCGCCTGGCGCCCAGTCCCAGCTCAGCGTGTAGTTGGTGTTCAAGGTCTTCGTGGTGACGTTCTGAGGAGGCGGCACCTCCGATCCATCGGCTCCACCTGCAGGACAGAAACAGAGTGACATACATTCATCTTCTTCTGTTTATATTATAAGGTCAGGCTCCATCCAATCCCAGCTGTTAGAGGGCGGAGTCCAAATAAAAATATATAGAAATTAGGTAGATATATCAGACAGGACCGATCAATGAGGATTCCTCAGGGCTGATGCTGATTATTAGTAATCAATCACTCAGTAATCAAATCAGGCTGATGTTTCAGGACTACTCTCTGTAAGGCCGCGCTGACGACACACTGAGGTGAAAAGATTTCCGTTTCCTGTTTCTGTCTTTGAGAATGTAAACATGTGTGTGTGGGTGGTCTGAGGGTTTGTAACACGTGCACATGCACGCATGCACGTGCACACACGGAGGATCAGCTGCCCCCATCTTGCCTCTAGTCTCTGTCTTCAGGCCCACAGGCAGTCATTGTGACCTCAGTTTGGGACACAAACCCCATGTTTGATTCCCTTCTCAATTATCCATGCCTAGGTCCTATAACTAACCGAGGCTTTTATTTTGAAAAATAACCATCAACTTGTCACATGACCCTTATTTTGTTCCTTCATCCTTAGCAACGCAGCTGGAAATCAGGTCAAAATGGCTCCGATCATAATAACAATAATAGGTATCGACCACGAAAACGAGCGCCTGCACATCGAGTAAACACACAAGCACAGCGTCTGCCGAGGAACAGGAAGTGCTGCGACTAACCAGACCACACTGGAAACTGAGAGTGATTATTTACCCAGCAGCCCGGGGGACAAAATTAAAGCACAGGTGTTTCCGAAGAGAATAAAAATACGAGCGTGAAAACTTTTCTGAGAGTGAAGGAGGAACTGTGGATAAAGAGCGAGCTCAGACTTCCCCCCACACCTGGATCCAGATGTGCTGACCACAGCAACAACACAACAATTCCCCCAGAATCACAGCCGCTCTGAGATTACTCAGCAGTGAGGATTATCTCCCTGAAGACGCTCTGAGCAGACACCTAGCCTAAAGTTTACCCAGAATGCACTTTGTGCAGGTACCAGCGCTGGGTTCTGCAGCTCTTTGAACACAGCGCACCAGCCTGAGCGCTGCTGGGAAGTCACCAACGATCAGGAACGCCATTTATTTCATGTTTCAAGGACACGCTGGCGCTTTGAAATCACTGACTGTGGGAGAGAACTGACTGATTTGATTTTCTCGCCACTTTTACTCTTGTATACGCACAAGCAGAGCTATTTGTAAGCAGTTGAAGAATTCTGAAATATATAAAGGAAGCATCACACAGCTGCTCACTGCTGCTTTAACAAACACAGGCCGAGTCTTCAGACCGGGTCTCCTGCAGTGGCTTTAAAGCTGATTTGCAGTTTTCCTCGGAGCTGAAGTCTTTCAGCCCTGCGGGTGAAGACCTGCTGAACTTTTGAAGGATCAGAAACTGTGGAAATGTCCTTAAAAGCATCAAACCTACTTGAGTGTAGCCTGGACATATTGATGGTATATATATGAGGTACAATGCAGTGAAGAGACAGAGAGCTGAGTGTGGGGGGGGTCTGTGTGCCAAACGTGTTACCGATGTGAATCCAAAGCAGAAGAACTTCAAGGTGAAACTGTGGGCTCACCACCCTAAGCAACGACGTGCCAGCCTTCACCACCGCAGGCACACAACTACCGGAAACTCTGCTTGTGTGCGATCTGTGCCTGAGGTGAGGAGGGGAAGTGTCCTTCAGTCTGCAGATACACGCCGCTGACACGGGCGTGGCCTCAGACTCACAGTGAAACTCAAGTCATGAATCAGAGAGAAACACACCGAGGCAAAGTGAAATGAAAGTGAATCCACACAACAATCAGCAGCTCACAGAGCGCCGATGTCTGCAGACAAATATTAGAGACATACTGACGGGGACAGCTGTGCGTTCGAGCAGCATCCCTCTGAAACAGATCAGTATTAAACCAGTGTGACCACTGTGAACCTGTCAGCAGAGTCCTGCAGGTTCATCCAGGCTGACCGACTCCAAATGACTCACTGGAAAACTATTATGGCCACCATTAAACCATAAAGCACCACCAAGCCTCACACTGGCCACCTGTTAACCAGCTATTGACCGCTTATTGAACCGTCACCATACCACGCATGAGCCCACCCTCACTCATCAGCAGAAGCTGTGATCAATAAACGGAAACACTGAACATGAAGACGAAGATGTTGAAATCATGTACTCACACACTTTGATACAACACACGCACACACACACACTTTGATACAACACACACATACACACACTCACACACTTTGATACAACACATACACACACGCACACACACACACACACACACTGAGGTGTGCACACTAAACAAACATGCGTCACACTGAGGCCTGAAGAACCTGTGTGGACGACAGCAGCATAAAAACAAATTTTGTGTGCAGCACAGCCTCCATGTCTGTGAGCCTCTATTCAAAGCTCGGATCTATTTGATCCATTTTACTGATTCAGATCATTTTATTGATCCCAATTAAAGGCATTTGCCGCTTGCACGCAGCAGTCGCACACAGCTGCGTGTCGGCACACAGCGAGGTCACCAGACACATGGCATCAAACAGACAAGACAGAAGAAGTTCTTCTCTGGACGGAGCGGCGTTCTCTGACAGCACAGCGTGCTCGCGACGGTTAATCAAGGTTTTTCTTCTTTATCGCCTGAGTTCTCAGAGTGCACACAGATGGGACCTCCAGGGTTCTAGTTACTGTCACATAAAAGGTGAAAGAAGATGTGAAGGGAGAATAACTGCTGTAAAGAGGACTTTACGCTCGATAATCACTTCCCTTCTTCTTCTTCTTCTTCTGACAGCTTCAGTTCAAACAAGCAGAGACGTCCGGCGGATGAACGAGGACCTGCTGAACTCTCTCTGATTAAAATTTGAAGTTTGGAATCAGTGTGAGCTGACGATGTCTTCTGCAGAGCTCCAGAGGTGTAGCTTCTTCTGAATCTCCTGTTTATAGCACGATGGTGGGCATCCTGTCCACCATCAGCACACCTGCCTAGGCCACGGTGAACCAGTCTGCACAATAATGCAGAGGACCAGAGCACGCCGACCCCGCTGCCTGTTCCAGGGCCGATATGATGCTTCAAACGTAGGATCTGGAACAGCCTTGGCTTTTTCACACAGGCCCGTGTGTGAACACAGAGCTTTTTCCTCCATGTTTGGTTTCAGAGTGACGCAGGTTTACTTCCATCTCTGGGTGCTGTTAGAGGATCTTTGTCCTGAGTGTAAACACAGCCTCGGCCTTTCAAAGAAAAGCAGAAGAAAGCAGCGGGAGAGGAAGTGGAACACAAGGTTTTTGTCCTGTTTGTCAAATCGTTTTGTCTCTGAGTAAATCTCTGACCTCTTCCCATTGATGTTTACCAGGAACAGATGATTTCTGCAGAAACTTTAACACCACGAGTTTATTCTCCCGTCATCTCGGTCACATCATCCTGCAGCTATGAGGAACAGACAATCAGGAACTGCAGTGAGCTCAGAGGCTCGTCTCACCAGATCAGAGTTTCCCGAAAACACAGACGCCATCAAAACTCACGGACACGGCCGCAACTCGCACTCACCAACATCAGGCAACAAACTGGCTGAAAACACCGTGCATACGAAGTACAACTTAAACGCAATACTTCTTGGGGTACATTTACTTTAATGCACGTTTGTGAATAAACTCTTATTTTATCTCCGTTCTGTCAGGTTTAGAGAATCCTGACAGATCAAATGAAAGGTGAGTCAGTCCAACAGCCCGAGGAGCATCTTCACGTCTCTGTGCACAATCATAACATGAGCCGAAGCGCACACGCCAAACCTGCTCTGGGAAATATTATCATACATTTAATCCGGTAAATACACTGTAAACCCCCCCGTGGGACGCCTGTTGAGAGGGAACCCCCCCACACACACACATGATCAATTTCATGTCCCGAACACTAAAAACAGCCCAGACTTCTCTGATCATGTGTCACCGCACAGAAATATTATAATTACTGACATTCAATCCAATAACAGTCACCGCTGATTTAAGACAGGGCTACCTGCGCGCACACACACACACGCACGCGCACACACACATTTTATCTACTTTAAAAGACTCTGCTTCGTGGAGCATTCAGTCCCACCAACCTGCCCGTCCAGGGGGGAATGACCCCCGACTGTGACACCGAGCCAGTCAGAGCCAGTTTAACCCGTTTGCTTTCGGTTTACAGCTGCGGGCTAAAACGAGTCGCAGCTCCTTTAACCTCAAATATAAACCCCACAGCGGGCAGGTGACAGACCAGCGGGGCACACAGGTGAGCCTCGCTCTGTAGTTTCGGAAATAATGAAGTAAATAAGCGGCACGGACCGAGGCTAGCATGCTATGCTAACGCAGCCAGTTGCAGGACTTACCGCAGTCGAAGAAGAAGAGGAGGAGGAGGCCGTGAAGAAGAGCGAGGCTGAGGCGGGGAGCGGCGGACATCGCGCCGCTGACAGGTCCCAGGGACCGAGAAACTTCCACACCGGCAGACTCACCGACTCACGGATCGGACAGACTCGGCAAGTCTTTCTCTTTCTCTCTCTCTCTCTGTAATTCACGAAGTTCTCTTCCGGTGTGGTTTTCAAAATAAAAGCATAGGTGGGGCATCCACTAACGTCCGGTCTGAGACGCGTCTGCGCTGGCGCCATCTTGCTCCGGGCATGTGGCCTTTGACCTACGCTCTTAGAAAATATCTGTTGTCTAAAGATTTCAGAACTAAAACACAGCACATGCGCAGTTGGATTTAATATTTACCTGTCATAAAGGTGCACGATCTGATGTGTCACAATGAGTAATATGAGTGATTGATTTAATCTTTATTTTGAACATGTTGAAAAAAGTAAAACAACACAGAATAAAAAGAGACAAAGAAACACAAAAGGAAAACGAGCAACCACAACTAGAAATAGCTTTCATGTTCAGAAAGGAGCAGGAAGAAGCATAAGCTTATTTAATCCCACCCTCTTTCCTCTATCTAGTAATCAATAAACTACAAAAAACACATCCTTACAATTACATTATATGTTATGTGTATTTTTTTTAATTTATTAATTAAATCTATCTTTCTATCTATCCATACATACATATACACACATATTCAATACCCTCAGTAACACGTCAAAGGATATAAAACTTATAGATATATATACCCATACCAACATACCCGTGCACCGCCACACACATGAAAATATTGGACAAGAACACCCTATCAAATCTCTACCTCCTCCCTGCACCCTGCAAACACCATATCCTTAGACCGCTTTTTAAACTGACTCTGACTCAACTGACTCATGGACATTGCTTCATATTTTTACTGAGTCTGTTCCACAGCTTCATTCCACACACAGAGATGCAAAAACTTTTTAATGTTGTACGGACAGAAGGATGTTTTAATTTTAATTCCCCCCTCAAATTGTATCCCCGTTTCCTTTTAGAAAACAATTTTAGAATATTGTCAGGAAGTAGGATGTTCATTGCTATATATAATTTATGCTGTGAGAAAATGAACCAGATCTGTGAATTTTAGCATTTTTGATTTTAAGAATAGTGGATTTGTATGATCTCTGTAACCAGTTTTATGGATTATCTTTATGGCCCTTTGTTGTAATATAAAGATTGATGGTAGTGAACACAGTGCACAGTGATGCAAATACAGTGCAATCATGGAACAATAGAGAATGTGGAGTGATCTGTGGTCCAGAATGTGCTTTACTTTACTCAAAATTGAAACACTTCTTGAAATTTTGTTATGTATATGATTTATATGTGACTTCCAGTTTAATTTATCATCTATAATCACAAATGACTCATCTGTCACTTTGAAGCTGGAATTAATTGCAGGATTTCATGGTCGGTCAGCCTGAGAGTGGCGCTTCAGAAATATGGAGCTTTATAAATGTGTCCTTGTTTTCTTATAAACTGCTGCTGAAGGATTTATGTAAATATTCTCACAAATTTAAATGGAGATCTAAAGAATTTCGATGTCTTGCTGTGCTATCAGCAGGAAGCCATTTGAATTAATTATAATCAAATTAAGACAGATATCAGGCACCGGTCAGCAGGCTTCATGATCCAGACTCACAGTTTAGATCCTGGAATAAATATAAGTCCACATTTATGCAGGCTGGTTACAGACCTGGGGTCTGATATAGAAACCCTTCAGCGAAATATGCAGAACCTTCCAGAACTATATAGGTGAAGGTTCTGGATTATAGATGGCACACATGTGGTGTGGTAAGCCACCGCCTCTGTTGTCCGACCCTCTTTGAACAGAGGCGGTGGCTTACCACACCACATGTGTGCCATCTATAATCCAGTTTTGAGATGCCTTTCCGGAATTCTTCATGCCCACTCACATCCTGGGCAATCTGACCAGCATCTGGGCTAGGTTTTACAATGAGTTCGTCTGCAACCCTGGCTGTTTGTGACCCACACCCGTTTTCATACCTTGGCTCGTGTGATTATGTAGAGGATCAATAGTGGGTCCATGTCCCTCTGGGGGGACACTCCCACAGGGCTTTAATCTATGACTCTCCACCATATGACCCTCGAACTGAAGAAGCTTTTCAGATGAGAGGTGAAACGTCTTAAAGCAACATAAAGAAGTCCAGATGTTTTTCTGTCCTCACCACCCATACTGAAACTGTCACAGTTCCAACGTCAGTAGGAAACACAGCGAGTTGAACTTTTCAGGACAAACAAGACACAAAGGGAATTTCACTGGAAAGCAAAGATTGTTTCAGGATCTACAAGTTTACAGGATTACAGTGACATCCTTGTTATGAATGCACCTGCCCACTACCTAAACAGGTTGCATACTGTCTACCATTGTACTTTACATTTTATTACTGGCTGTGGAAATGGTGTACTGTACATCGCTGTTCTTTGTACGCTGCTGCTAAATGTCCATCTCTGTATATTCACAGACTTTCCCATCAGTTGGTCTTTGACTGTAAATCTGACCTTGGGCTGGTTCCTTCTCATCTGTGTTTATCTTTCTCACAATATCACACAACGGATTGCCCCGAGCATCAGAACAGAATCCGGAAAAAGGGCTTTTAAATAAGCTGCCCCTGTTTCCTGGAATAATGTGCAGAAGGAACTGAAATGATCAGCACTGATTACCTCGGGGGAGTTTAAATCCATCGAGGGAACGAGAGAATAACTGTTTTACTCAGTGTGATTGTTTTTAATGTCGTTCTTAATGATCTGTTCCTGTATTTTTTTGACATGTTTGTATGGGATATTGTATTTGTTTTAAATGTTATGTACTTATGTAGTATGTGTATTTTGACCTGATGCTAGGTCTCTTGGAAATTTTACCTGGATAAAATTTTTTACCTGGATAAAAAAACTCCTGCCCTGCTGAAGTTCATCATTTCTGTGTTTTCAGTGAGGATGTGGTTAAAAAAGACGAGATCTGTCTTTGTTTTGGTGTCAGTAAAAAACAGGTATGTAATTAAAAGCTGACCTTTTGTCTTGAGTGCCGGACGAAAAGAACGACCCAGCAGAATAAAACGTCATCGAGATGTGCAAATAAATAAAGGAGGGTTCAAATGATTCGTAAATGCAGCTGAAGTGGGAGCATGACACAAAACAGATGTTCGGGTCCTCGCAGTGACTGATGGGAAAATAAGTTTAGCTGAAGCGCCTCCTGCTGG
>VUQR01036430.1:0-53364 GCA_015108515.1 Hemichromis elongatus
TACCTAAAAATCAGTCAGACAACTACAGCTCATTCAGAACTCTGCTGCTCGAGTCCTCACTAAGACCAAAAAAGTGGACCACATCAGTCCAGCTCTGAGGTCTTTACACTGGCTGCCTGTCCGTCACAGGATAGACTTTAAAGTTCTGATGCTGGTCTATAAAGCTCTGAATGGTTTAGGACCAAAATACATCAGTGGCCTCCTGACCCAGTATGAACCTTCCAGATCCCTCAGGTCATCTGGATCCGGGTTTTTATCAATGCCTAGAATCAGAACCAGACATGGAGAAGCTGCATTCAGCTTTTATGCTCCATACATCTGGAACAAACTCCCAGAAAGCCTCAGATCAGCTGAAACACTCAGTTTATTTAAATCCAGGTTGAAGACTCACCTGTTCTCTGCTGCATTTGAATGAAGCAGCAAATCTGCACTGTTTCACTTTTAAGCTTAAATTGCAAAAATTACATTTTAACAATTGATTTTATCTACTGTTCCTCTTTAACTACTGCTTCTTTCTTCCCATTGAAATTCATGATTTTTATTTGTTTTTTTTGTTTTTTTTAATGTCTCTGTAAAGCACTTTGAATCACCTTGCTGTTGAAATGTGCTATATAAATAAACTTGCCTTGCCTTGCCTTATGTGTAGACACAACCCTGGTTCATAATTTGAATCAGATGCCTTTTTTAAGCTTGAATAAGTCATCCAAGCGCATAGGTCAGTGTTAAGTTTTTCTACAAACAAAAAAACACTTATCTGAAAATGGTGAAGTACAAGGACTGGACTGGAAATGAGTGAAAAAGCAGTCGGTGTCCAAAGAAAAACTCCAAGAAAGAACGCCAGGAAGCCTGGAGAAGAAAATATGAAGGAATTGTGGGTAGCTCAAGACCTTTGCGCAGTAATTTATGTCACTTGATGTAGAGAACAACTAATTGTTAAAACTTTAAATTGTAGTAGAAATTAAAATTAAAAAAATGATATGCAATATGTGAATTTGTATCATAAATCAAAACTTTGTAACCTCCAAACAGATGTATTTACTTCATCCATCATGTTTTTTGTAATTATGTTGAAACATTTTCTTCGGCTTTCCAAGTTGTTTTGAGAGGATGAGGTTAGCAACAAACAAAATCAAGTATTTTGTAACAAAACACGTAGAATATTTATATCAGGGTGAGTAGAGACTAAACACACTGAAAAAAAAAGGGGTAGTGAATATTTAATTTAGCATTTGTCAAATATGCTGAAACACATTTTGAAATTGAGAGGTCACTCAGCAGCAGAACCACATGTATGATTTTGGTTGTTTCAGGTGCATCAGTATTATAACTGCTTACCAGAGGAGAAGGTCCCTTATATCAACAGCCCTGGAGAGAAATACCGCATCAAGCAACTGCTTCACCAATTACCGCCACATGACAATGAGGTAAAACTACACAACAGAATCCGAGTAATAACTGAAGACTTTTCTTTATTCCTATAATTTAAAGAGGTTAGGTAGCGTTTCATTTCTAATGATGTTGTTTCAGGTACGATATTGCAATGCACTGGACGAGGAGGAAAAACGAGAGCTTAAGCTGTTCAGCAACCAACGTAAGAAAGATAACCTGGGCCGAGGCAACGTCCGTCCTTTCCCCCTAACTATCAATGGGGCCGTCTGTGACAAGGTAAACCAAGCAACAAACATCTTTTCATTCCTTACGTAATGACCTACTTTTTCCTGACTTGGGGGATCATCTATGTAGCAAATATCTTTAATTCTTCTTTATAAAAGCCCTTTAGTCTTGAAAACATTTCATACTGTCTCTTTTCACACCTTACAGTTTTTATTCTGTCTTTGTCTGCCTTTTCTCCCAACACTACCTGACTCTCTCACTCTCTTTCATACCTTTCACTTGATTTTGCTTCTTTTCACTCAATTTTATTTCTTCTCTTTTCCTTTCCTCTCCTACAGTGTGGGGGTCAGATAAATGGAGGGGACATTGTAGTTTTTGCAGCAAGGGCGGGTCATGGAAAATGCTGGCACCCTCAGTGCTTTGTCTGCGGCACATGCGAAGAGCTATTGGTGGACCTCATATACTTCCACCAGGATGGCAAGATCTTCTGTGGCCGGCACCATGCCGAGAGGCTGAAACCCCGCTGCTGCGCCTGTGATGAGGTGCGCCTGTCTGGGCTTGGAGCCCTTTAGGGTTGGAAATGGCTGAATGGTTCATGCTCACAGACTTGGATGGGGTTGGAATCAGTCTGGAGGGAAAAGATGTCTCAGTATCTTTGCCACGTCTCAGAAAGTCCGCTGTAATTTATAGTGAGCGGGCTTGAATAATAAGTCAGGCCACAGTGCTCTGCAAATATTGAAAGGAGAGTTTCTATTTGAATAAACAGTTTAATTATCTTTAACTGAAAGATATCAATCTGATGTCACATACATATCTTGAAATTTAGTTTCCTTATAAGGTAATTTAGTGAAGTAATTATATGAATATTATAAAATGCAGGCACAAAGGATGCTTAGATCATTGCTTTTATTCAGTTCCTGGACCCCGAGATACATGATAGCAACACAGGTAGATAGTGTGTGTTATCTGCCAGCTGATAAATGTGATCTCTTAATCATATAGATCATCTTTGCTGATGAGTGCACTGAGGCAGAGGGCAGGCACTGGCACATGAAGCATTTCTGTTGCTACGAGTGTGAGACCACCCTTGGCGGACAGCGTTACATCATGAAGGATGGACGACCACACTGCTGCAACTGCTTCGAGTCCCTTTATGCAGAGTACTGTGACGCATGTGGAGAACACATAGGTACAAAACATGCTTTCATTGCTGTTTCAAGTCTGCTGATATCTAAATGAATTGCTATCAAGAGACACAGTCATGCTTTTCCTGTACTTGCTTCGTGGAAAAAACTCCAACAACCCTTTATTGTAAGCGTGACTCTTATCAGCTCTGGAAGCCTTGTGTGCCACAGCTGTGGAGAGGCGGGTTCAGTGCAGTGAAATGTGGATAGTTATTATCATCCCAAGCTCCAGTAACAGGGAAAGAGTGTGTTTCAGAGGGTGCTCCCATGTTGTATCCAGATGGAAGCTGTGAAAGATGATTACTTCCTCTTGCTAGGGAGAAGTGCTGGTGAAATTTATTCATGCTCTCTTACAAACTGAGTGATCATCTATGGGCATGAAATCATAAATATTTTACTTTAAGAAACAAAGAGCTGTGTTTGCTCATAATTTAAATAGTACCTTGCAGCATATCTGATAAAAATTAGTTATCATATTAATATATCTGACAAACATTTGCTTAAGAGCTAAAGGTTAACATCGGTCTGTGATGTTTTATTCATCATGTGTCAATACTAAAAATGGTCAAATGTTTTTGTTCCCATCTTATCAAAGGCATTGACCAAGGTCAGATGACTTATGATGGACAGCACTGGCATGCAACTGAGGAGTGTTTTTGCTGTGCCCGTTGCAAGCGCTCCCTTCTTGGACGGCCCTTCCTGCCAAAGCAGGGGCAGATTTTCTGTTCACGGTCCTGCAGTGCGGGACAGGTAAGGACACTGAAAATACATCTGAAGCATCTCCTTATTTAGTTTTCTAAATACCTGCTATTAATTAGTTTAAATTTTAAAGAGTTTTCTAATTACTCATATATATATATATATATTTTTTATTTTAACAATTCAGGATCCAGAGGAGTCTGACTCCTCAGACTCTGCCTTCCAAAGTGCTCGCTCACGTGAGTCCCGCCACAGCACCAAGATTGGAAAAAAGGAACGCAGGAACGCCGAGCAGGATAGGCGAAGCACTGAACCCCGCCAGTCAGCTCCTCCATCCATGCCCGACCGTCTATCTGCTGATATGGATCCCCTCTCTGGTCAGATGGATCGCTTAAGCCTCACTTCTAGTCAGACTCCAAGCAGGACACCTAACCGCACCCCTAGCCGCACTCCGAGTCGAGCCCCAAGCCTTAACCAGGTGTGGATGAGCCGAGATGACCCCTACATCCCTCCTTCCTATGAAGGCCCTCAGCGGGATCCCTCCCCTAGCCCTACACCCATTCATCTGCTGGGTCAGTGTAATGCTAGGCAAGGCTATAATCCCAATGCGAATGCTCATCCACCAGCCCAGACTCCTGCCAACCCAGGAAAGAGGCCTGATTCCTGGGGAAAGGAGCAAGGGAATGCCAAGAGGACCCCTATGGCTGCCCTGAGAGGCTACTCTTTTAATGAAAACTGGATGCACCACAGCCAGGATGAGTTCAGACCCAACAAGCTGCGCACCCAGATGAGCTTCAATGAGATGTCTAGCCAGAATCAGGGTTTCACTGACAAGAGAAGTATCAGTCTGCATGGATTCCAGAGAAATGGAAGACCCCCACTGACCAGGAGGAACCCTATCAATGCCATGAGCTTCAACGAGCCCCTCACTCCCCTAGAACAGACCCCTCGTGGATCCATGGACTCCCTAACTATGTCTAATGCTACAGGTACGGAGTTAAAAAGCCTAACGTTAAAGTAATTTATATGAGATGATATGAAAAAAAATGACATTTGATTTTTTCTTTTTTCTTGTTGTAACAGGTAACTCTCTAGATGGAGTCAGCAAGCGTCAGGAGCATCTGTCAAGGTTTTCTATGCCTGATCTGAGCAAGGATTCAGGTGTAAATGTGTCTGAAAAGAGCAACATGGGTACCCTCAGCTCCTCAGTCCAGTTCCACAGCACAGAATCGCTGTCCTCCTCCCGCCCATACAACAACAACAACAACATGTACACTCCTCTGAGAGTCGGCTACCCACTGCAGTACTGGGAGGGCCCACAGCCGCTCGGCTTTGATGGTAAAGGTCGTGTCGGGGTGATGGGCAGCAGTGGGAATCTGCGGATGGCTCCCATGAGTGACAGAATGCCGCGCCGAAGCTTAAGCGGGCAGGAATCTGTGACGCAGAACCAGCAGCCACAACCCAGACGCCGCAAACACCATCGTGGAAACAACGGCAACGGCCATCACCGCAGCGGCCGCCACCACAAACGCTCTCGCCGCTCTCGCTCTGACAACGCTTTGCACCTGGTGGCAGACCGGCCTGCTCAAATGATGGAGCCGCCCTACCGCCGCGTTCAGGAGGATTATGATCGCTTCCCCTCTGGTCATGCTGCACGGGAGTTGTTCGGGCTGGACCCGGGCGGGTACAGGCAGCAGCTTCACCGGCCCTGCCCCCGCACCACTTCTGATCTTACCCTGCAGAATGCTGGCTGGCAACCTGTCGGCCTGGGCGGGCCGTGCTGGGGCGATGGGTACATGGAGACTGCTGACCCCTGGTGCTCTAGCTGCTCCTCTTCCTCCGAGTCTGAGGAAGAAGAGGCTTATTTTATGGGAGACCCAATCCCTCGGCCCGTGCAGCTGTGCTACATCAATAGCGAGGAGCGACGCCATCGCTACAGTCCCTCTGGGATAGGTGGCCATCATGGACCTCTTCACGGACCGATTCATGGCCAGCTGCACACCCGCCAGAGGAGGAAGAGCAAAAACTGCATAATTTCGTAGATATAGAGCAAGGAGTTGGGGAGGGATGAGCAGGAGAATGAAAGATATAAGAGAGAAAGGTAAGGAGACGGTGTAAAGCAGCAGAGATGGTGGAACAGAGGAAGTGGGAAGGTGAGAGTGAGACAGCTGAAAGTGAGAGTGAATAGAGAGTTTCTGTGTGTGTGCGTGTGTGTGTGTGCTTTTGTGTGTGAGTGGTGGGGTTGAAGAGGGAAAAAAAGGCCTATTTTTTGTGCTTGTGAGCTTACACAACTCTACACCATGTAGTGTTTGTGTACACCTACACAGAATGATCTAATCCTAAGAGGAAGCTCAGCTGGCTTACACAACAGGAATGTTTACGCTGATGGAGATCAACTGATGGTACCAGGAAGCACTGAAGAATTTGACAACTACATAAACTTTGGTCAAGGTAAAATAACATGACATGTGTGCGTGTCTGTGCGTGAACCCCATGTTACA
Organism: Hemichromis elongatus; assembly: GCA_015108515.1. NCBI lineage: Eukaryota > Metazoa > Chordata > Actinopteri > Cichliformes > Cichlidae > Hemichromis > Hemichromis elongatus. Next base: position 5,999 of record VUQR01036430.1, read on the forward strand.
CAGATCAAACTATTCCTGCTGGAAAAGGCCAGTGGTCAAACTACAGTGATATGACTGTTCGCCGCTCAGTAATCCAAGCCCTGGGCAGTAACCTTATTCTATGTGGACAAACGAGAAATTGTATTGGGATAGTGCAAGCTACGTGCTAGATTCCAAGCTGTGTCATTGTTTACCTCAGTGGAATCCAAATGCTGCTGGAATATAGTGTTGGCTCGCTAGCCCCCGTTATCACCTTGTACAAATAGTCTTTTAAACCTTGTGCTCTGCATAGCCGGCTCTCCATTGCTTTACCAAGGACAGAGCGCCAGACAGCCTCTGCTCCTTGACCATTCAGGCACAGTAACGTCAGGTATGGTCCCGTTTTCTCTTCTGCAACATGCTTTGTATTTTTTTGTTTTTTTGTTTTTTTTGAGAGTTACCTATAGTTGATTAATACTACTACTAATAACACTAACAATAATAATGATAAGACAAATAATAACTATAAGAATATTAAAGAATAATACCTACTAGATGTATATATAGTAATAAAATTTAATAATGGATGTATTAATGTAAATGTCCTGTACATATGGTCTTAAATATTTATATATTTTGTAACTAAAGAACCATTATTTGTATAACATGATGTAGAGATAGGGAGGCTTGCATGTTAATTTGTTGTTGTTGTCTCATTCTGAAAATAAAGTGTATGTCAATGAACAACCAGGAATATTATTATTTTTGGTTAAAGTGGCTTTGAGTTCTCAGGATGTTTGGCAGTGACCTCTGACTAAGCCATTCTACCATTCCTGAAGAAGAAGTAGCTCAAAAAACTTGCTTCCTCGCAAGGAAAGCTCTGGTGAATAAACGTTCCATTAAGTGTCCTCCACAGGAGCAGCGTTACTGTCAGTCAGATAATCACCGCCGATAACAAGGAACTTCCCACAAACCTTTCCACAGCAGGTCAGGTGTTCTGACCGGACTGTCCGGGAGAAGTCAGAGAAATGAGAAGTTCACTGTCTCATTTCTCACACATCCAACAGGTTAACTATGAGAACCAAGCATTCATTTACCTTCTAATATATTCCAGACCTTCAGAAGCACCATTAATGACTTGAGCTGAGTGTTCATAATGTTTTGGTTCAGTCTACAGTACTGTGCAGTCTTGAGCCTCCCTTCATTTCTCTTTATTTTCCTTTCAAGGAGCCAGACATTTTAAAAATGGTGTTAAGCAATAGTTCTCCAGGATTTCTTAAGGTTTTTCATATATATATATATATATATATATATAGTTTTATTGTTTGTTAAGCCACCGATCCATGACTTATTTACAACTCAAGCACAAAAGTTTGACTTTCAAGCATCTTAGAAATGTATAAAATCTAAAAAAAAAAAATAGAGAGAGAGAGAAAGGAGGGGTGAGTTAAGACTTTTGAGTACTTTATATAGAGCAGGACATTTTACAGTTAATCCTGTTACACTAGTTCTTGGGCTGTTCATGAAAAAAGTTCAAACGTATCTCTTGCATTACTGTGCTGCATTTTCTTGTCACTGGTCACATTTACATGAATATAACTACTTGTACAGTGATAATCCAGCCTGAGCCATGTCAGTGTGTGAGTCACGGTGTAAATCAGGAATACTGTGTTGTGTTTGACACTGGCCACTTCAGCAAAATAACAAGGGCCAGTTAATAAACAAAAGAAAATCAATTTCTAACATTTCTAACTAAAATTTGGAAATTAACTACTTAACTAGAAGATATAAATATATTAATTTTAGTAGCTACAACTATAATTTTGTTGCAAATGGTTTGAATATTTACTTGAATACATACAGGAGCCAGTGCTGCTCGTCAAATGCAGCTGATTAGCTGATCATCAGCCAGTGTGATGATCAGTGTGATCGCCTCTTTAAAAGCAGAGATTTTGGCAGTTTGTAGGTCTGGAGCATTCAGGTGTGTACACATGAAGAAGCTTTTTTAAAAGCGGAAAGCATTCAAGTGAGCTGCCAGTCTTCCCCCAAGTGACTCTCCCAACAAATTAATCCAAAGATCAGAAAAATTACAAACCCAAGACCTGCATCTCAGACTCAAAAGGCTGTTAGCTTGTTAAATATTAAAATTAATGACAGGACAATTAAAAAAACAAAAACAAAGAGGTTGCCAGGAGAAAGAGCCTTTACTCGCTTTAAAAAATAAAAATAAAAAAGGAGAGGCAACAGTTTAGCTCAGAAGCAGGTGACCATATGAGTGCAACAATGACTGAATGCAACGGCTTGTGTTCAATCCCAACCTGAACCCAGCAAAAGATGGCTCCAAATCTGGTCAACAAGACGATGATCTCACTCGATTGAAACAGTCTGGTGGGACATTAAGAGAGCTGTGCATGAACGAATCCCATCAAACCTCAATGAACTGAAGCAACCCCATAAAGAAGAGAGGGACAAAATTCCTTCACGACAACATGAGAGACTGATTAAAGTCAAACAGAAAAGGATTCAGATTATTGTTAATAAAGTTGGTCGTGCACACTACTGAATTACATGGTACACACAGGTTTTCACTCACAACTTCTACATTCTGGATTAACTTTTGTTAAATAATGACATGGTTTAGTATGTCATGTGTTGTTTTTCTGAGGATACATTTAAATAATTTTAGAAACTGGTAAGGACTGGGTGGCTTTTTATTATTATTATTATGTCCTGATATGTAAAACCTTAGAACTGAATGATGGGCTACTTTCTTTTTCACACATCCTTAGCATGAATCTGTTCAAACAATTTAATAAAGTAAGAAATGGTCAGCAGACCAGCCAACACACTTTAGGAGGCGTGTTTCAAGCTGTAAGACGAGCAACGCCGCTCTATATCAAATATCTCAGATTCTACAGGTGTTTAAACCATAAACAATAGTGTGTGGCCTACTCACCTACTGACCTATTAATGTATTTCCTGCTGTGACCCGTATTCATCCATACAGCCATGAGCACATCACTGAACATATTTTTGTACCATATAATGTTTGAAATGCAGTAAACAAAGTTTATTAAAGCAAGAAAAAATAAATTATATCAAAATATATTTCAGTCTTTATGAGACTTTTTAAAGCAATACAACCAGTGCATCATCATAATCACCAACACGTTTTCAAAAAAACAAGTAGAATTACAACATTTAGAATTACACTGAGTACAGAGGGGAATATTATCCAAGAACAAGACAGGAATGCACAAGATTATTACAAATAAGAAAACAAAAGCTGCAATAAATCAAATCGAATCTAGTTCTCGGCACTTTAAAAGACTAAGAACAGGCAGCACGGCGTGTCTGATCAGCGTGGCAGCTCCCTGGAGTCGTAGTCCTCGATAAATTTCTCCATGGCTTCTACGCAGCGTTTGCCGATGTCCCTGAGGTTCTCCTGCAACGAGGACTGGATGGGACGCTCCAGAGATGGATCCTTTTCAATCAGCATCTTTACTACAAAGCCAAACATTTCACACTCCTGATAGTACACCTGAAAGACAAACGCAATCATGGATTTAGGACAAAGAGGGGGGAGAAAGTGGGAATGTTAGAGGAAAGGAAGCGTGCACTTCCAATGACACTGAATGGATTATTCCACAGAAATGCTCGCACGCTGACTGCTCACAATTTATATGTGCGCATACGTGCTTGTGTCTGTGTGTGTGTGCAGAGTTCTGTGGACATTTTTGCATCAGCTACCTGTTGCCAGACTGTTTTTTTCTTGCAGTGCCTCTATAATCCTGCAACCATGGAGATATGAAAAGCAAGAGGCCATCTTTTCCGTCAAGTGGGTGGAAGCACACGCACGCTCTCTCACACAAACACAGATAAGCAGAACCTCATGTGATGTCTGTCACATTGAAGGCGGCATTAAAGCACGTTGCCGAACACTCCTGTGATACAGGTGAGTCGGCCTCACTTTACATTGAGGATCAATTAGAGAAATAAAAATAAGAACAGCAAGAAAGAATAACACCATCAATCATGTAAAATAGTGAATAAGACCTTCTTTGTCAGGCCTGGCAAAGAGAAGCTAGTAATGAGACTCATGTTGCCTCTGGCTCTGCATTTCAAATCTAATGTTTATACTACAACAAACAAATCTTTTTTCCCTTGTCTCACGTCTCCTGGCGCTTTCCTCAGATCTTCCCTCCGTCACTCTCGCTCTAATCCCAGCTTCTCTTATCTTTACTTTCCTCTATCTGTTTATAGCTACCCCTTCTCCCGACACATGTATGTGCGTGTGAATGTGCTTGTGTGCGTGAGTGTAATGACACCCCATCCACCTCATCTATCTCTTTCCTCTTCTGTTGGATGGCTCTGTCTCGTGCCGCCGTCTGGCTCACAGTTGAAGGGAGCTCCCTCTCTCCGCTTCGTTCTTTGCTTTTTGTCCCCCTGTGATCTCTTTCCTTGATTTGATTTCTGTCACTCTGGCGGACCAGAAATGTAGAGAAAAAAAAAAGGAGAAAGAAAGCAAAGGAGGAAAAAAAGAAAATTAGTGGCGGCAATTGGACTGTAGTAATCAGAGAGTTAGCCAATGACATGGAAGCAAACACTGATGATGAGTGAGCTGCTAATGACCGGTAGATAACTAAAGCGTAGCACCACATGTTAACTTTTAACACAGAGGCAAGCAAATTCTTCATTTGTCGACTCTTCTGACTGAGTTCAGGGGCAAAAATACACAACCATGAAATACAGTTCACAACTTGTGAAAAAGTTGCAGAGAAGATAAAAACTTCAAGTGAGCGTTGAGTAGCTTTTAAATGTTGTCGTCAGGTTTCTGCTGCCCTCGAGTGATGCCCAGCTCTTCTTCCCCACACAACCAAAAAAATAAATGACAATATCATCGTAGAAGGTCAATAATAAAAAGTGTATATAGCTTTTTAGTTAATTAGCTGTTAACACGAATCAAAAAAGGAATCTAAAAAAAAAAAAACAAAGACACTTGGACAAGAGAGAGAACAGCAGTCTCTAACGGGAAGACTTACAAACTGGTGACCCCAAACTACAGGTCTGTAAACACCAACATTTCCACCTCCTCCCTTTTCTCTTCAACTTCACTGCAGCAGCAACCAGCTGCGATTCATCATGTGCTGCTCTGCTCCATGCTGTGCTTAGGTCAGCCAAGAGATTTATGTGACTATTTGATTTCGGGCCTTTCTGCAGCACCTGGGCTTTCTGCATTCGAGTCTACGCACTGAGCTCACGTTGGATGAGCAAACAAACAAACACGCCATCTACCCAGACACCTACATATTACTACTTTAACTGATCGATCAACGGGGGGTCGAAAAACTACTTCTTTACTTCGAAAATGTGCATGTTTCAGCTCTTTCTGGCATTGTAGAGGAGGAGATTAATGAGGAAAACGGTTTACAGATAATATGATGATGAAAAGAGCTGATAGTGGAAGCCCTTATTTGGAACAAATACATGACAGGAAATCAAAGATTCACACTATGGCTTAATGTATTTGATTCTTTTTTTTTTTAGATCATTATTATCAACTGAGCTGCCAGGCTGACTGTAATAACTCAAATGACATATAAAACATCAAAAAACTGAATAGCAAGATCTTGATAATGTAAAACATTATATTAATGTAATGTAATTAATGTAAAACAACTCAAGTTAACACTTTGAACTTTTTGTCTCAAAAATACCCCCCAAACATATAATAAATTTAAATGTACAAGTAATATTCTAACATTTGAGACCGTGGTAGCAACAGTTATTTCACATTAGTGGTCCAGTTGCTAATTAATTGTCTTTAGAAAGACAAATTAATGAAGTGCGGCAGTAGTTAATTATGAGAAACATTCATTTTCATGCCAGTCACTGTCATATTTGCATAGATCGTTTTTTTCCCCAGTGTGGTCATACATACATACATATATATATATATATATATATAAAGAAAAGAAAAGCCCTCATAAACCACATTTCGATAACTCTGACTGTGCCACCCAACACTGCACTAATATTTTTGCCAGTTATAATAGAAGAAAATTATGTGATTTTCAAGGAATGGGTGGAACGATATTAGCGTAGTTTTGACACCTTATAATAAAATTGGGAAGCAGAGCGCCGTTCTTGCAGGTGAACTTACTGTGAACTGCATGTCCTTGTCTCTGCTGGAGGAGGACCTTGATGAGAAAGGTCTAGTAGCTGGAAAAACAGACAAAACACAAGGTCAACACAGAACGGGGGGGGGGGTATGTCCACTACCAAATTGGGCCCCTTTTTTCCTACTCCATGAGTAACCTATCTTTTAGTTGTCATTTACACTATGCTTATGGCTCCTTCTGGTTTGTTTCAGGGGGGGGGTTTTTGTTCTAAGTATCAGGATCTGGAATCAAAGAAAGTTTTGGCAGAATCTGCTGACATTTATGTGATTTTGGACTGCATTGTTTGGCTGCAGCAACCCTATGTGAGGCAATAGCTTTGTCATGGCTCATTATATACCGCTGGCTAGTCTCTCCCTCTCTTTTTCCTCTCTCTCGCACTCATATATACACACAAATCAGCGATGAGTCACCATGATCGCACCATCACTCAGGCGCGCGCACACACACACACACACCGACAAAAAAAAAACAAAAACCTGTTCAGTACTCACACATACACAAACACACACCTCCACAGTGCTGCAGTGTGCGCACAGATACAGTGCCTGCGTGCAAAATAAAAACATTCAGTAGCTCACAAAGCATACCACTTTATACTTACAACAAAACAGGAAACGTGGACTTCACAGTTAGCGTTAAAACTGAGCGGAACATAACCACAAGATATTTTAAACCTCTACTGTTTACTTCCAATTTCACAGAATGACGAAGTAAGTAATTAATCTGTTCTATGTGACTAACTAAATCACACAGTTACACTGTCAGCAGTCTATTGATGACATAATCCATCTATTGAGTCCAAAAAAAGCTCCTTAGTTATCAGCATTATGTAACATTGGTTTGTTGCTACCAGAGTGTGACTACCTACCAACCAGCAGATACACAATGAGCAAATGCCCTCCAAATATTTGTAATGCAAAGTGCTTCTGAATATGTGCGTCTGCCTCTGCTTGCCTATACTGCCACCCAGTGGCTATTTTATAGCGCAAGAGGGACGTGCAAAGCTTGTGCAGTGCACTGTGCATTATGTGTGAACATGATCAGAAATCCAGGAAGTGAAGGCAATCACAGTGACACATTTTTTTTTCCTTTTTACAGCGTTTGATTTTTCATCGTGTGAACGGGTATTTGTTTGCAGGGAGTGGTCTGTGGTGTTTTTCTAGCTCTGCCATGTGCCTGACCTCTATTTATAAGTACAAATGAGCCTGTTCTCCCGCTGACGGGGCTGAAAATAAATGGCATGGCCAAGAAGAATGCTGACAACTAAAGATATGCGATTGCTGAACATCATATTCCTTGACTACTGCGATTTTCCACTTGACTACAAGAATTTTGTCCCAATTAGCGACAGTATTGCTAGCTCATAATAAACCCAGACAACTTAACGCCAAGTGGTTTACAATATCTCAAACGTGATAGTTTGTACATTATATAGTACGGTCATGTGTGTGACTTAAGACTTTCATTGCTTGCACTGTTTTTTAACATCAGCGTTGTGCAACATAACCCAACCCAAAAAGGGGAAACCTATCTTTAAATAAGCCAGTTTAAAGATGTAAAAAATGCTTTTGTTTATTGATCCCATTATATGGAAATTAAGCAGGAAGAATATTGGAAGCTGAATTATTAATAACAGTAGAACTCATTCCACACCCAAGTCTTTAAGATATGTCTTTATTGGCCTCACATATATCTTTTATGACCTTCACATGTAATAAACACCTTGCACAAGTCCTGACTTTATGTCTTTGTTAATGTTTAAATAAAACAAAGGGAGTGTGTTTGTGTGCTATATCTGTCTGTATTATCACAGACTTCTTCTGTAGAAAAGAACTTACTGTTTTCTTGCTTTGGAGATGAGCTTCCTTCAGTGCTCTCTCTCTGCTCGTACTGCTCCTTCTCCTTTTCTCGCTCCTTCAGCCTGACCCTTTCCCTCAGTGGAATGTGGTGAAGTTTAGAGTGGAAGTGATCTCTCCGGTGGACGTAAGCCCGGTGGTGAAAGTGGTGGTGCTGCTGGGTGCCAAAGCCGGATTTGTGGAATGAATGGTCATCCCTTGGAAAACTGCATCATTTAGGGGGTTAAAAAAAAGATGTCAGAGCATCCAAAATTATTCTCAGGCTAGGTATCAGTACTCCCAGTTCCCACCCAGGCATTCTTACCGAGGCTTGTAGAACCGCCCTGCAAACTTTGGTTTGTAAGAAGTGGACAACCATGCCCTCGGTCTGGATGGGCTTCGCACTCTTCTGATCGCCCTCTTCTCATCCTGAATTGACAGTAGTTACCCAAGTCATCACAATCTGATGTTTTGCAAGAATAGTCTAAAAAAGTATTTTTTAATTAAACATGATGTACCTTAGACGGAGACACAGTGTTGTCGGCGGGCCTCTTGTCAGTGGAGTCATCACTGTGATCCTTGTACCGCTGTGACATTGACCCCTGAAGACAGAATCACAGTTAATCACAGTTCTAAGGGTGTTACAGAAAAGTAGGACATGATTTCATAAGAGATGAATCAGTCTGGGAAATAAGAAATGTCAGACTTTTTTATAATTAGATTATTTTTCAAACAAAATTCCAAACTATTTGACATTTAAGCTTCTTATATTTGAAGCATTTTAACTCAAATTAGATCTAAATACTAAAATGAGATGGACTTGACTATTTTTTAAGTGCACAGGTAAGTTGATTATAATAATTAATAGCAGTAACAAACTTACTTATGGCACTCCCTAAGAAAAACTAATGGTAATGGAGATTTGCACGCGGAGCTTTAAACACAACGACATCTTCCCAGGAACACTTTCGATTTCGTTTCTGGAGGCTGTTCTGGGATCAGGAAAAATGAATACCTTGCTATACCACATACAATCAAAAGCATAACCTTTCACACATTCAAGGGGGAAAAAAGACTCCTGTAGGTGAAATAAAATATCGACACGTATTACAATCACTGATTTTCGGAAAAATAAACAAGATTTTAATTAGACAGCGCATGCTACACATTAGTGCCCCCTGTGCTTAAAACGAGTCTTCCTTCCTGTTATATTTTCAGTGTTTCAGATATAGCAGCATTATTGTTTATGTCATTTCCTGATATTTTGATACCTTAATTCTTATTGTAAATAATTTGGGGGGGAGAAAAAAAAAAGAGAAAAGGTCAGCCGAGTCTACTACACTCAAAGCATGCGCACAAGAAGTGCATTTTGACAGCTTTCCCTGTGTAACTCCTAATTTCGAGTTTAGCACGTTGGTTTCTTTTACCTTGCTTTCCTGTGTGGTTTGGGATCGTGCTTGATCCATTTCTGCCCCTCTGCAGAGTCTGGCTTATCTTTATGAACGACACGCGGACTTTTATTTCTCTTTGAGTCCAACAAACCAGGAAGCAGTGTCTGAGCTCTCAAATTAATCCCGAGTGTCCAAAGTGAACCTTTTGCATTTCCAGCTCTCGTCTCTGTCAGAGCTGGCCTGCAGCTATTAGGAAGGGTTACCGTGCAGTTACTTATTTCACATTGTCCACAAATATCCTGCGTGTCTACAGTTCACCGTGCTCGAAAATAGTGCAACATGTTTTCACTTCCTTTTTGTAAAATGACCCAATCAGGTTGAGCCTGCGGTCCTACAGGCTTATCAAAAACAGAAGAAAAAAAAATAGAAAGAAAATCGGGCGTTTCTCCTAAAACGACGCAGGCGCAGTCCATGCACTATCTGCATGTGAACGACTGGAACCCTTTACATTATCAGGATTTACAAACTGATAAATAATAAGGTGTGGTCTGACGCACACAAATAGTTGTAGTGAAAAAAAAAAAGGTCAGTAACAGTAACCTTTGCTTGCCTCGCTGTTTTTAGGGGGCGTTAACATCCGTACTGACAACTTTTTCAAAGTTATGAAAATGAAATTTGATATGTGGAGTGAAAAAATATAAGTAAAAGCTAAACGTTGATGTGAACCGTGCCTCCATCGCAACAACGTTCAGCTGGACATGCACAAAGCTGGAAAAGGCTACAGCTGCGTTTCCAAAAGCACAGGTGTTCATAAGTCCACAAAAGACAAACAGGCTACAAGGAACTTCAGGAATGTTGCTGCTCTACCTTTGTGTGGATATTGTGCAAAGATCACACTAAGAAAAAAACAATCCTTGCAGTGCAGGTAGAGCCTATGCTGGGTGTCATAATACGAGAGGCATGATTCACCCTCAACAAGTCACGAGTCCATCTGATCTAACTGCTTAACTTTTTATCTAGTGGTCACCGTAAAAACACAAATACAGAACAGTGGTAATGGAAGGACGGTGCAAAGGAAACCGCTCTGCTTGAAAAGAAAAAATATATATATATCATTATTGTAATTTTGCAAAAGACCATCTGGATGATCTGCAAACCTTCTGGAAAAGTGTGGACAGAAATTGTCTTGTTCATCTGACAGATGAGACAAAAGTTTTTGTGTATATGCACAGCACTGTGTTTGGAGTAAAACAGAGACTGCACACGTGTTCACAGATCAGCACCTAACCCGTCTCCCAGCAGTGAAACGTGGCTGAGGGAACATCATAGTTTGAGGCTGCTTTGCTACCTCAGAGCCCTTTGCACTCAGAGAGAGAACAATGTACTCAAAATCAGCATAGCAGTTTATGACCTTAAGCTTGTTACAGACCAGAAATGCAACAAGCCTTTGATCCACAGCACAAGTAGAACATTTCAAATAATCATTCAGCCAAGACATCCTAGAAATAGTGATTAACTAAAATGTACAAGTCTCATAAGCAGCTGCAGGTAAAATCTGATTAAGATTGCTGTTGATGTTCTACAAGTTACCTACTAAATTTTAAACTTCATATTTCAAGCTTGCACTGGAAACTCCCTCCCTACCTAATGATTTGTACAAAGACGATTACGTTTAGAGGTTTATTAGAAGTAAGAACATTTTGTCTTTCAGGTACAAGGAATGTTATGATGTATTCAAAGAATCGCTGTGGTATACTGACATCCTTCCTCTGAAATTTAGTGTTCCTCTCTCCTCCCACTGTCCCCACCCATCACACTTCTTCCTGCCTGAAGAGAAATAGAGAGAGAGAGAGAGACGGACAGAGGAAACATCATTAAAAGAAGACACCTTTAAGATGCCTTGGAGAATCGCAGTATTTTATTCTTTTTCTTCAGCGGACCGTGGCAGACTTAAAACATTTATCCGAGGTCCATTTACAAAGGTAAGCCTGAAAAACAAAAAACACGACACTGAAGCTTCTGGGGCTGTGTTTTGTGCTTCTGCTGTTGGTTGCTTAGGGTTGACAACTTGTTGGAGCAGGTTTTTCTTCTGTCAGGTGAGTAATACTAATTGTTCAGTGTGAATGCTGGGCTGTGCTCGACACGCAAGCTCGGCCTTTTGTCTCGTGGCCATGGGAAGAGAGGCTTTTGGTACGAAATTAAAAATTTCTGAAACAGCAAAACTGTTTCCTGGTGTCAGCTGTCTATCTCGCGAAGGTACTATTAGTTTTAGCTGATGAACGTGGAGAAGAGGGGGGAAACAAAAGGTAAACACAGTGTTGACCGCTTTCAGTTTTTAGTTTTTACAATTCTCTGGTTTTAATTTATCTTGTTTTATTTCCTTTGTTTTCTTTTACAGGATCTAAACTAGAGTCATCTTGGTGACATTGACACTCAAGTTTCTTTTTAAAGGGCGGGATTTCCTGAAAAGACATGAGGTAAGGATATAAAGAGGGCTTATAGTATCATGAGAATATCAGCTGAGAGACTATACTTGACAATGTTCTACATTTTTCTAAACCAATACAAGACGAAAAAGAAAATTACCGCATTCCACTCTTGTCTGTGACATTTTAAAGAAGTTCTAAATTCTAATTCGAGTAAAGTATGTTTACTTGCAGTATTTTCCTCACGTTACTGTTTACAACAGCTGGTCATCTGTTCTATCACGACTATAGGACAAGGTTAACTGTTATTTTCACAGTGATACTTTACTTTTAGTTTTTCCTTTTTTTAAAATCCAGTTGTCTTTTACAGGGTGCAAACTTTCCCAAGAGCGCAGATTTTGGAGGAGTTTAAATTGCAGTGCCAGACATTGGCTGCTAATGACTACAGAGGCTTTAAACAGGAGTTTGAGGTAAAGCATAAGTTTAGAACTTGAAATGGAAACAGATTTATGATTGCTGCTTTCATGCACGTTGACGTCTGTGGGTCCACGCAGGAGCTCAGTGAAGTTGGAAAAGATCTCCCTACCCGGGCTGGGGACTCTGAGGCCAACAGGGAAAAGAACAGATACCCCTACATTTTACCGTGTAAGTGCAATGCCTCTTATAGTACGAAGAATAACAAGTATGTGTAGCAACATTTGAAACTTTTGTCTGTTTGTAGATGATCACTGTCGGGTCAGGCTCTCTGTTCAAAACTCCTATCTACACACCGACTACATCAACGCAAACTTTGTGCCTGTAAGATCTCATTCACTTCCTCAACTTCAATCACTTCATCCTACCTACATGTGTCCGCACCTGTTGTTAAATGTGTGCCTGCGTTCAGGGTGGAGGATCGGAAAGAGACTTCATTTGCACCCAGGGTCCTTTGCCCAACACCATAGCTGACTTCTGGAGGATGGTGTGGGAGCAAAACGTCAGGATTATTGTCATGGTGACAGCTCTGAAACACAATGACACGGTGAGAGACACTTACTCATTTGTTTTATTTTGTTTTTATTGTTACATCGAAACCTTAAAAACAAAAGAACAAACCAAACAGCTACCCTGATTTGAGACTTCTCTATAAATAACAAAAGCCAAGGTCATTTAACAGATTGCTGACACCGAGCTTTTCTGCCGGGGGCAAAGAAATAAGTCAGGTGACCTTAGAGACAGAAACCTTAATGTTTTATGACATGACATTGTGACATTAGGAGAGTCATCAAAGACTGCAGAAAACACTAAACAAGTAATAACTTTTGTTAAACCACAAGTTAAGGGAAGTGTTTTATAATGTCATTTCCATATACTTTTGTAAATAAATAAATAAATAGTGTATAAAGACTAAAAATATGAATTATTACATAGATAACCCTTTATTTCTGACATACAGACTTAAATTAAATTGATTAAAATAAAGTGAAAATAAACTAAGTATACCTATGTTGCAAAGAAAAATGACCCAAACTTATATATAAATCGGCGGACTGCTTTAGCTAATGGTACATTAAACGTTGAGTAAATGTGGACCTACAGGATTAATGGCATTAGTGGCAGATAATATGATGTCCAGTCGATAAAATTAGACTGATGGTTGGAGCAGATCAAATAATGCAGGAAACGTGGTTATTCTAAAGGATTCACATTCACTTACCGTACGTAATCGGGACGTTTGCTCTGAACTTATCAATTCATTCTTTGTGTGCAGGTTTTATGTGACAAGTACTGGCCACTGGACCCAGGGACGGTTTACCATGGACTCATCCAAGTCACAACAGTGAATCGCAAACAAGGGCCAGATTATTTTATCACCACCATTAATCTCCGGCATGTACGTGAAAGACACACTCATTACGTTCCGTGCCCTCTTTAACCTGCTCCAGTGTACTTGTGTGCATTGCCCGTACCTGTAATCTGTCAAAGAGATAAACCGTTATGGTGTTTGTGTTTCAGAGAGACTGTACAACAGACAGGATAATCACACACTATTACTACCCCTCCTGGCCTGACAGGGGAGTCCCTAAGAGCCCATCATCTCTCTGTGTCTTCACTAACCATGTGCGGCAGCATTTGGAAGCCATTCCTCGTCTGGGACCAGCTGTGGTGCACTGCAGGTGTGACCTCTAACTTTAATTCCATCGCCTTGTCTAAAAGACGATGTCTTTGTCAGTATTGTTCTTGTAGTTTATATTGAATTATCAGTCAAATGGTGAATTGTTTTTGTGATTTCAGTGCAGGTATTGGCCGGACAGGAACATTTGTAACACTGCTCTGGCTGAAACAACTGTGTGCGAGGGGTATCCGTCCTGCTATCAAAGCTGCTGTGCAGGACCTTCGCCTGCATCGCATGTGGATGGTCCAGACTCTGGTCAGTTCTTTATTAAAATGATCAGATACTCTGTATTTTATATCTTGATCTTAAATTTGAAAGATATACCAGATTAAATTGATGATTGTCTCGCTTTCAAATAAAATAGAAATACTCAAGTACAAGTGCAGCCAAACTGCAGCTAATCGAAGTACTTTCTGTACATCCCACGTCTGCTCACCTGGACAAGGTCATCAAACATAAGAAGTCTAATGTCATAGATTAATAATATTAAATGCACCTTGATGCATTATGGCATTATAAGTATTAAAATACATCCTTGTATTTCTTACTAATCTGCCTTCATTAACATTTTGTGCACTTTTGGGTCATGCCAAACATAAAGATGAGCATCCACATAACTCGCTCATTCTCGTGTCTGTTCAGGAGCAGTACGTGTTTGTTCATCAGTGTCTGTTACACTGGCTCAGTGGAGGAACCTCAGCATGGTGAGAATACAGTAACCACCAGCACACACCTCGCTGGAAGTGTATCATCAGTCGCCGTATGGTATTACGACTTCTAATTGGGGACTTGCCGTTTACAGGAGCTCACAGATCCAGAGAGCCAGTTTAAATACCAACCAATACATCCAGGATCGACCACAGAGCTCAGCGCGGAGAGCGCGATCGGGGAGGAGCCGCCGTCACCAACCTCGACAGAAACCAGCAGCTGACCCACCACAGAACACAATGCAGCAGATTTTAAATCCTGGCAACCTACTGAGGAGGTTACTTCCATCCTCTTCACTGCTAAATCCAGCAACACACTTCAACTGACCAGACATGCTGGAAGATGTATATATGTAAACAAAGACTGTGTGGAAAAAAACAAAAACAAAATGGCCCTCATACATTAGTTCAGACAGAAGGAAATGAAGGGTAGAAATTCTGCAATGTGTACTGTATGCGGTCAAGCCCTGCAGGCAGAAAACTGGCCTGACAACATGCAGATAAAAAGAACGTGCGGCTTGTATCGTCATTACAAGAGAACGAATTCAAGGAAAAAGAAATCAGGCCAAACCCGTCACCCTACTTATTATGGCATTTATATTTAAAAAAAAATTGAAAATGAGGCTGGTACCTGTATAAACTGGCACATACTTCGTGTTACTAACAAAATATTTCATGTTAACACAGCGTGTCTGTCTATCTCATTTTTAAAGTTTTTATTTTTTAACATTGTGACTACTGATAAAGTGCCATTGTAAGATGACTTTTATTCAGATCTTTTTTTTCCTGAAAAATCCTTGTGCATCATCTTATAATCACACAATGCAGGCTATCGGTACTTAAAGATGCATGTGCAGACTTCATACTGGACTGGCTAGAAAGGCAGACACATGGTATAGTGGCTGTACAAAAGGTCATGTTTCAAAAAACACACAGGCACTGCCATTCTCCTTAGATGAACCCATTACAGTACACGAAGGAGCCATGAGTTTTGTACATTATAGAACATTAGGGCTAAACCACTTTTTTAGAGTCTTTCAAATCTCCTGTAATAGACACGTATAATACAACAGATGCCTCACCAGGTGACTTTTGGGGAGAAAAGAAGGTCCAGCAGCAGCCAGCATCCAAAGCCACACCTCCAACTTGTGGCAAATGCGAGCCGAGCAACGATGCAGTGCTGCAATCAAAACCGGAGCAGATTGAAGTCCTGTTATTTGATGCTGCTAAACGAGTCCAACAGGTGGTGCTGCAGCTTAAGCAAACAATGTAAGTCACCTCCCAGTTTAGAGTGTCTGCATTAAAACTCAGTTCCAGACAGGCAAGAGTAAAACACAAAGAAAGAATCCCCACAACTTGAAGATGAGCTCTTAGCCTACGTTTGGCTACTTAATGCAGTTTTAATACCACTGAGGTATTCACTGTGACACTTAACAGTGACCAAGGCAAAAGAGGAAAACTAAAGCGACAAAAAAGAGATGTCTAAGAAAAGCAGCATAGCGCAGGCCAACCCCAGTGAAAATATATATATGAAATATATTACAGATTAAAACAAAAACAGGAAAGAAGATTATTATTAAGCTGTTCCAGACTGTTGGTAAAGAGAACCAACAGTTAAAATAACACTTAAATTAGAGTTCAGGTCCAATAAAAAGATCAGATACTAAATCCTTTGGCCAAAACAAAAAAAAAAAAAGATAAGTGATTGCCTCAGTAAGACAAACAATCTATTGGTTGTACGTGTATTTACAGTCCATATGTGAGAGATATGCTGACACATAATGAAAATAAACATATACAATACATGCCACCCTTAAAGACCACAGGAGGGTGTGAGAGTATAGAAAACTACTCGTAATGAGCAATCAAAGGCTTGGTGAAGAAAGAGAAGAGCTCAGTTCGTTTTTCATTCTCCTCCAGTCCAACTAGTGCACGTTCTCGGACATGTTAATGGCTTCCTGGATTTCCCGGACAACAAGGATGCGGGCGAGCATCTGCTCCAGCTGTTCTTTTGGGATTGGCTGAGTTGAGTACCAGATGGGGCTGTTTGGAGCCACCACAGGCTCAGGTGTCAGGTAGAAGGTGTCATTGCGACCTTTAGCACTCTGTGGACTGAGAGAGACGAGGAGGACACAGTGAGGATATTTTCAGAGAACGCTTTACACAACAACCCCCCCCTACAAAGAACTGCATAGCAATACTATGTAATATGTCATATCAGTAATATGTCAAATACTACTTGGTCAAAAGAGCGATATTAACCAAGTGTACGACACTGTGTCACAATCAGAACAGTGGAGTGGCACAGGTGTACTCTTGCTTCTCTCGTGGAACCAGAACGTCAGTAGCTCATCTGGCTCATGATCTGATCATAGTTCTCATGAATATATGAAATACAGAAAGAAAAAAGTTTTGCTGTCATTGGCTGGCTGTACTGCATGAACTAATGAGGATTAAAAGCCATAAGCATTTAAGGAGTCTAGCACAACAGTCATATCCAGGACACATTAATTTTGTTTCACTAAAATCCATCATTGCACTACAATGAGCAGCTCCTGTAGGAGGAGCATGAGTGGACAGATTTCTCCCCATCACATAAGCTCATCAGCTAAGGATGTCAGATGGAGAGGTAAATGTGATTCTAATTAACCACATTTGCATTTATTTATAGCTGTACTGACTAATCTGGGCTTGTTTTATATGAGGAACAGCAGCTAATAACAAGAAACAGATCCAGGTTGTGTCATGTGGGTAAAAGGACCTCTGGCAAATGCACATTAAAAAAAATAAATCCCCTGGTGTTGATGCTCGGTGTGGGGTCGATCTGGAATACAGGCATTAACCTTGTGAATTATGGCAAACATACTGATTACAGACAACAGTTTGGGATCACACAGCTAAGAGTTTTTAATGCCCATCAATACAATAAAGACAATATCAACACAGCCCCTTGAAAACATTTTTTTTTTTAAATTTCCTGAACTAGAAAGGTACAAAATTCCCAAATGAATGTGTTATATAATAACATAACATTCATTAACAATGTGGTGCCAATGAAAGCTAAACGTTTGTAGTGTTTATCGCTAGAAATGCTCAAAGGCAGGAAACATAAAAAAATGACTCACCTTTTAGAGATAAGAGTTATATAGCATATATATATTCTTTGTCAGTTGCCTAGCAACAGTGTTCTCACACCTTTAAGCACCTCAGCACAAACTGCACTGTACTCCGCTTCCCATAAGATTAACAAAAATGCACTTTTATTTAAAGGAGGCAGCCACTAACTAAGTATGGCCAGAGTATAAAAGCATGAAAAGGATCACGCTGTAGTGGAAAGAGGCATTTTTTACAAAATTTTTTTAATTTTTACTGGTTGCATAGATTATCTCTTTGAGATTACATTTTACACTTCTTAATATCTCATTCACCGATTCCCCTTAGTGTCCTTCACAGTGTTTTCTATTTACCATTTGAAGAGGTAGAAATCATAGAGTTTGATGGGGCATCGCAGTGGGTTCTCAGGGTCCTCAAGCTGCTCTGAGTACATGTCATCCGTCACTGAAAAAACAAAGTGTGCATACAGTCTCCATTAGTTTGTCCTTAAAATCAAGGTTTCTTGTCAAATGCAATCCATGCATGCTCTTACCTTTCTGCCCTATGAACCTTTCTGTAGACTTTAGGTATCTTATGCTGGTGCTCTTATCTTTAGGATTGTTGGGACTCTTCCGGGTGTGCCTGAGCACCTTTGAAAAGGCGACTTTTAGATGCTGATCCACTGTTTTCAGGTGGAAATACCTGTAAAAGACAAAAAAAAAAAAAGTAAATGCAAGCAACCATGAAGCCAGTACAGGAGGTTGCAGAATCTCATTTAGTAATATGTAAATCTGTAGGTTGACACTTATTTGTGCTGTAGTTGAAGAGTGTTTCTTATTTAGAGGGGTTTATTGTGGGCATGAAAGCATGGGACAACCACATTAAGTTACTCCAGTAAGCATCACATTTGAGAGCACTGTGCTACTCACTTGGTATTGAAGAACATTAAAGTTGTTAGCAGTGTTGAGGGAGAATGAGCTCCCAGTTGTTTACATTCCCACAACATCTCCTCTGTCACATGACTGGGAATAACATAACCTGTCAGGAGAGAGTAAAGAACACATTAGAGGATGTGTGTAGCTCCAAAAAAAGTGCTTCATTGTATTATACCCACCACAAACAGAACTTTGTGGTAATTAGAAAGTTTATAGATCTAAGAAACAAACCCCAGATCAACATTCAGAAATAAAGCTAAACGTTGTATTTATTAATGCTAACTGCTCCAAAGTTGGAGGTCTGGAACTTAAAGAATAAACTAAATTACCACCTTGCAGTTACATGCATTGCCAATCAGTCAAGTTACAGATTACATTGACATCTGATCAGAATTTAAATCTACCTTCAATTAAAAGTTCAAAAGGAACTGAATTGAAATCCTTCAGCACACCCAAAAAACTGATTCTGATAAAACACAAAGTTGAAGCCATGACACAGGACAAAGCTTCAAATATGAATGTTGCAGAAAAGAAGCTACAAATACTTGACATTGATGCTCAACCCTGAAGATTTCATCATCTTACTATGTGACCTAAGCTCACCTTTCTCTTATACATTTAAAAGTTTTAATGTATAACAACATGATGTTCCAGTGAAGTTGACTTGGATTTAAAAAGCCATCACTCCATTTTATCCTATCCATAGTTTACAATCAAATTACTGATTAACTACTCTGGTGAGCTAACATGACTCCATTGTGACCTGTCCGTGCCATACTCTACACTATTCTGGCACTTATAAACAAATGTTGCTTAATGCATCCGATAGCACAGGAGTTGTCTGTTATTTTGGCTGAAGTTAAATCTGAAGACATTCAAAGGAAGGCTGGAGAACAAAGGACTATTTTGCCTGCGAGGTGGGCGTGTCCTCGTAGCTTTGACTTCACATGAAAACTACGGATTAGACAGTTGTAACAATAAACAGACCAGAGATCAGACCTTTAAAATAACAAAGAGCTGTATACAGAACATCTTCTTAGGTGTTTTACATTTTGCTCTTAACGTGACCACAGCAGCAGCTTCATTTAAATTAATCTGCAGTTCAGGTCAGAGCCTGAATGATATATCTGTTGATATAGTTGTTAATATATCACTATCAGCATTTATAACAGCCAATAAGAGATTAAAAATGTAAAGAAAAGATATGAGAAATACACTGTGTTTATGTTGCATAGTTTATCCACCAGGGGGCACTCTGCAACTTGCCCTGTTAGAAAAATACAATTGAACCAGCTGATCTTAATGTATCAATCAGAGCCTAAAGGACTAGTCCCTGTGAGGTGTTGTAGAAGTTAAGCAAGTTTATTTTTAAACTGCACTGTCATCTTATCTTAGTAAAGACTCATAAGTAACTGCACATAACAAATATTTGGGAAATACATTTATTTTTTGTTTATGTAAAAGAAAGAAAAGATATATTGGATTATTAAATCACCAAATAGGGACATCGGTCTTAAAAGATGGTGTATCAGTCAGGCTCTAGTTCAAAGTTTCTGCCAGTGTACTGCAAGCCTGGCAGGTCACTAAGCCTAAGTAAACACAGACACACTAGAACAGTTTGCACTACACTGAGCTTTCTAGACATTACCCAACAGAAAAAATGCAAATGTCAAATGAGACATTAAGCTGTCTTTACACCACCACCTCATTAGTACAAAGTCTGTATAATGTGTAATTGCGCCCATGTGAGGAAAGCACAAGTAATTGTCTGGAAAATTTATACCAAGCCAAGGAGGGACTGTGTACTGACTTGTGCATGGTTCTATCCAGAAGGCTCTTTCACCTAATCCAAACAGAAGATTCCAATAGTGAAAATGTATCTGAAGCAGATTCTCTTCTGCTGTGCTACCAGTGAGATATAGCAACTTTTTTTATATTATCCCAGGCTGATTCTCAGACACCATCCTGAGTTCATGTATGAAAACAGCTGAGCTTTGGTAAACACATCCTGCTCTCACCTAGTGGATGGACAGATGGCCTCCAAGGCTCCAGGATCTGGTGCAGACTCTGAGCAAAGCGAGTGTAGTACTGATCTGAGAAAATGTCATCCACACGACCATTATCAAACATATACTGTAAGAAGAAAAAAGGAGGAGTCATTTGTATTAACACGCCAGATAAATATCAACAAATATTTAACGGGTGATGTATTAAGATAAGGTGCATGCCTGCACAGTGAACTTACTTTTTGTATGCACAGAAAAACATAGTAAAGAACATCAGCCTCATAAGTCTCTCCTTCCAGCCCGCGGGCTTCTGTTGTCATCAAAGAGAGACCCATGCAGAGCTCAGCGACTGCACATGACACCAAATCCTCCTGGAAACGCAGTGCCTGCCGTCCTAAAATAAACAAAACAAAAAAGTGACTAGGAATTTAAAAAAAGAAAGGAAGAAAGAAAAGGAAATGGCAACACATGTCTTATCTAAACATTTTTAACTCATGAATAATCATTGGGTGTGCACACTTACTGCCAATTGGAGCAAGTTTATTTTTGTCTGATTTGTCCAATTCTGCATTTTTACGCTGAGCCCACAGCCGCCACACATCCAGCCCCTCCTCTGGCTTCAAAGTAGCAGGCAGCAGCAGTTCCTGCACCTGCACCTGCTGCTGGCCTTGACCATCTACCTCTGCTACGACCGTCTGACCCTGCATATGCATAAGCACATAAACAACGTTATCTTAATCGCTGAGGGCAACCATATTTACATTTCAAAGTAAAAATCAACATAGCTGAATACCTGTGTTATTACCTGTAGCTGCTGTGCGTCCTGTCCTGTCAGCCCCTGTGTGTGCAGCACCTGCTGCTGCGGGTCCCAAATAAGTGACTGCGTAGCATTTGAGTAGCCCTGTACTGCCACTGGGATGTGGATGTTTCCATTCATCAACTGAGCAGGGAACAGTGTGTTTGCAGCCAGCGTGTGCACCACTTCTTCCTGGCTTCCCATTGCTCCAGAGCTTGTTATGCTGGAAACAGCCTGTGCTGTCTGGCTTTGGCTGGCAGGGATTTTCAGCTTGTCATTTTCAATAGTAACTTGTGTTGGCATTGTTGTAGTGTTTGTTCCCGCAACCTGCACTGTTCCATAAGCCTCCTGGGGGATAGCAATATGCGTTACCTGCTCACGGCCTCCAGATGCAGCAGGTGCAGAATACACAGGGATGGTCCAGGTCTCCCCTGTGGGACTGGTAATAGTACCTGTGGCACTGTAAAGGTGGGAGCTGTCCACAGTTAGGAGGTCTGGCCGCAGAGATACATAACTTTGCTGCTGGCCTTGTCCCTGAGGGATAGCCAGGACTGTGGCTACCTGCTGGCCGGGTAGGGCATAGGACACGGTGATGGGCATGTCCACTTTACGCTTCTTAGCTGGCTGGAGGACACCAGCCCCCTGAGATGTGGCAACTGTAGTTCCCATTATTCTCCTCTCTGCACTGTCTTGCTGCTGGGTGGGAGAGAGGGCCCCCACTGTCTGAATCTGGATCTGCTGTCCCCCTGCAACAGCTGCCACCAACTGCGCTTGCAGCTAATACCAGTGTAAAGATGAAAAATATTAAATTCGATTCAATTGATTGATTGATTAAATATTTGCAATCCTGAGAATTTGCTTTTTAGTTACTTGTTGGTGCTGCTCTTCTGTAAGCTCCCCAGGCTGAATCAGCTGTGCAGTAGTCACACCCTGTAGTTGCTGATGGGAGCCAGAGGGCACCTGAAGAACCTGGCCAAGCATCTGACCTTGCTGCTGGCCCTGTATCTGCACCTGAAAATAAAAGCCAGCAGTTCAAGTGTTAATTATTAACAAGTTTAATGATATACTCAGAACAAAGACCTAATAGAAGTACAGACCTGTACTATCTGTTGCTCTGTATTCTGTTGCACAGGCTGCTGCTGAGACGTGGGCTCCTGTATCTGTTGCTGCTGTGGCTGGACCTGCACCTGAACCTGCATCAGAAGGCAGTCCAAGCTTAATTTATTTAGCTTTTTAAAGACTGGCTTTAATCATTTAGAGTAGTTATTTACCGGACATGCCAGCTCAAGCAATGATCCTGCCACTTCTGTGCTGTCTGTGTAGATGCAGTTAGCCTCTTGCTGGTACACCATAGTAGTGGTGGTGGTTGTAGTGTCTCCGGTTTGCTGGCTGAACTCTTGCAGGGCATCTGGACCTTTGCTGGCCAGGGACTCCAGGAACTCCTTCATGCGATGCTGAGGAATGCTACGAGCTTTCTGCCGAACTAGCTCCTCATAGGAGCCTGTACCATCCAATGAGTTATTCATCGCTGCTTACAGTTTTCTCTCCTGTGAAGGAAAGTTTATTTAATTTAGCACTGTTATAAATCAAATTCTTTTAACAGTAACATGAACAGAATATGAATGAATGAATGAATGAATGAACAATGCATAGAAATTTCAGTAACATCTGACAATACAGATGTATGAAAGATCATCTTTTTTCAGCTGCTCCCTTTTGGGGTTGCCACAACAAAGCATTTTCATCCATCTAACCCTATTCCTTGCATCCCCCTCCACCACACCAATGCCCTGGTGTGCCTTTGGATTGTACACCACAGGTATTTAAACCCTCCTATTCTTGCAGCTTCATCCGTCTCCCTCTCATGCACACATATGTATTCCATCTTCCGTATACCGCCTTTCATTCCTCTTCTCTCCAGAGCAAACCTCCACCTGTTCCCCCACTCTCACTAGAGATCAAAATGTGGTATGCCATCACAGAGCACAGAGACTCTAGCTTGACCTCATCTGTCAGCCTGTCCATCACCAGAGCAAACTCTCTATTACGTCTTCATCAACACCTTCAATTTAAACATCGCACCCATAGCGCTCTTTCGTGGGATAAAGTCATACAGCTGCTCACCCAGTCCCTCTCTTTAACATAGCTTCAACAACTCTTTCTCGTATCTTCGATGTACGGCCTATCATGTTTATCCCTTTTATGTCTCTGCAGCTCTGCACATCACCCTTGTTCTTAAAATCGGTACAATACACTTGTCAAATATATTAAATAGAGATGATAATAATCGCTGCGCTGGCATCGATTTCACTAGTGTTCACAAACTGACCTACGGCTCACTGTCCAGCTGCAGCACACAGTGATAGTAATAGGAAAGGGTTAATTCTGACTGAGTGAAAACGAGCAGGGACAAAAGCGCGGTCACTTTCCAAATCCGATGCAGTATTCAAGCCACCGATGGAAAGCGCTGCATACGGAAAACGTGCAAGCTTTTAACAGTAACTTCGTTATTATTAAACGTATGGATCGATAGCTTGGCAGCAGCCAGTCTAACAGCTGATTACACAAGGTGCTAGGTTAGCCAGATGCACTGCTAACTAGCCGCGTGTTGTTTGCAAATCAGATGCAGTCGCAGCTGTGTTTGGAAACGCGTATAAACGCCACTGTGCACACAAACAGGCACACGTCGGCATCCACGCAGGCGACGCCTAAACAGGAAACGGAGACAGCTCGGCTAGCTCTCTTATATCGGTAACGTTACACCGACTCCTTTTTTTTCTGTTTTCTCCCAAGCTAGCAGGCTAACATTAGCGGGCGCGTTAGCTACCTCTCTTCCTCAACTGGGCCGAGGTCTGAGCTGCTTGTCTGCCCTCGAACGCCACTTCTCCTACAACAAGCAGGAAAGCGAAGTGATTTCGGTGTTTTCTGTGGCTAGCTTATTCTTTATTTTCCCTCGCTTTTCGTTAGATGGTTAGCTGCAGTTTTTCTTTCTCTAGACCACTCATATTTCGCTGGGCGCCATCTTACAACAGTACCCGCAGACCAATAAGCAAACGATATGCAACTCGGTCTTGCTATCGCGACATCTCCTCTACAAGATATCGCGGTAACTGACACTTGTAGGGTTGTCTGTTAAAGGCGACACACAGCGTCGAAGTAGCTGGCATGATTAAGTAGATACCAGTCCACCTTAAAATGCAGTTATACCAGACAGACGCTCTTAGTGGTTCACTGGCTTCTGAATCTTTTAAGGTGGTCCCACGGAGATGTGCTGAATATCTGGGTGGTGTTCAGAAGGCTCTGGGCAGCTGGGGGTTAATTCCCACGCACTGGTCTTCAGCGTGGTCTGCTGCTCCCACACTGATATGTGTTACGGATCTTCTTGCTTCAGTTTTCTCTTACTGGAAAAGTTGAGGACAATGAAAGTTTGAGTCTGTACTAATAAATGACATTTTTACTTTTTATGTTTTTTTTTTTTTAAAAACTACTTTCCTTGGCTAGTGTTTCTCTTAGTGAGACTGTGGTCAAAGGACAAACGAATAGTAGTCTCTAGTGAGTAGGGAGCACACATGGTTATGCTGACAGAATGTGTTTTAATGAGAGGGAGACAGGAGAAACAACAAACCTGGAAGGAGGAGAGATAGTGAAGGTGGACAAGTTTAAATACCCGAGGTCAAATATTCAAAGCAAGTGACAGAGCACAAAAGATGAAGAATATCTAGGAAGTCCAAAGCTGTGGGTGGAAGGATTGAAGATGCTAAGATCTTCATTGACCAGGATCGACAAGATCAGAAATGCTCACATAAGAGGGACAACTCAAGTTAAGCAGTTTGGTGATAAAGGGGTGAGTCAGATGTTTTTGGACATGTGAAGAGGAAGGACAGTGGATATACTGGACAATGGATGTTGAATATGGAGCTGCAAGGCAGGAGGAAAAGAGGAAGACCTCAGAGGAGGTTCAAGGATGTAGTTGTGGTGAACGTGCAGAAGGTTGGGGTAGGTGGAAATCGGGGCCGATGATTTGCTGTGCTGACCCTTTCAGGGAAAAACTAAAAGAAGTTTCTTGGCCATTACTGAGATTGTGCTTAAATTAAATTGTCTGCTATAACAGCTAGTGTGGAAAACTGAAGACAACTGTTGTTTTAGTTTTAATTTTTTTGCTGCCATGTCACAATGTGACATCAACCATATAGTAGTTCATTCTTGTTCTATGGCACTGCAAGAACTACTAACATGCTTAGTAAGTATCAATAGTGGTCCAGTATATTTTCTCTCAGTGGTTATTGTTATGTTGCCTTCTTCTTAATAAGCATTCCAGCTAAGAAAAATACTTAATATTAATACTGATAGAAAAAAACCCCAGAGTATCTCTACCCAGCATGAATATACATGGACACTGTAGTTTGTAGAATTATTTATTCTTTGCTCCAGTCAAAAGGACACATGTTCATCCTGCTTAGTCTTAAAAAAAACATGGTAGTCACCCCACCTCTGTATGAAAAAAAAAAAAAAAGTAATGTGTGGCATTTGAGAGCATCACATTTGTGTAACACCAGCTTCACCTAATATACACAAACAGCCCTTGTTGAACAATGATAAAAGCTTCAACCATTCAACAAAGAAGAGAAAACACTGTAAGTGAATACTATTGTGGCAAGTATTTAAAAAAAAAAGTTGATTACTGAGCAAATGAGCTAGGTCAGTGATACTGCAGCACGTTTGTGATGAATAAGAACACAGCTGAGGAATATAATAGGTTTTTTTCCGAGTGACAAATCCCTGAAAAAATATTCCAGTATCTCATCTGACGCAATCTCAGCCAGAGCAGTCTGTGCCTTTGCTGATATTACACAGTGAGGAATGCAAGCAAATTTGGACATGCATCTCTGAAGCAGAAGAGCGGCTTAATCTCAAATCAATCACATCTTCCCAGGGTCTTCTTTCAGGGTAACTGTTCTGTTGAAGATGAGCTGCAGTGAAAAAAGAAAAAGTTTGAGCTTATATTGCATTAACGTTTTTAATCCAGACTAAGACTAACAAATAATTTATAGAAGCTTCCATAAATTTGTAGAAACCTGTTTTTAAATTTAAAACAAAATCTTTCTGTACCTTATCTGCAGTGCCGTCTGGGTCCACAGAGAAGTAACCGACTCTTTCAAACTGGAATTTGTCAAAAGCCTTTGCTCCCTTGACTGAGGTGTCCACTAAGGCACTACTGATCACTTGCAGGGAATTCTAAATTAAAAATAAAGAAAGAAAGAAACTAATTAAGAAATCGATGTGGCTGCTGACACTTCAAAAGCCTTCTGTTGTAGTTCAGAGACACTCACAGGGTTGATGTCACTCAGGAAGCCATTAGGCACTTCAGATGGATCTTCTGGATGTTTGTGCAAGAAGCTACACGTATAACGAGATACTTTGGTTGAGTAAATTCTCTAGTTGTTATATTATTTGTGAAATGTTTATTCATGATGGGTAGTTGTTTGTGACTTACAGTCTTTCATAGAGGCGCACTTCACACACCAGTGGCTCACTGACCCAGTGGATAAAGGCCTTTGGTTTCTCTGCGGTCTCAGAACTGCAGCAGGTCACCTCCAGTTCCACCACTTTACCCTGAGTGTCCTGGGAAATGGTTCAGAGCATGTGTCGTAAACCAGATAATGAAGTAATAATGATATTTTACTGCCTCAATTTAATATTGTAGCATACAACCTCTAGTTTAATATAACTAGATCATTTTTTTATATAAACCTATTGTCTACCTGGTGAAACTGAGTCTTACCTTGACAACTTTCTGGAAAGAGATGACGTACCCAGCATGCCTCAGGCCTACAGGTTGTTCTGGAGTCAGGCGCTTGTAGCCTTTTTCCATGACCTGCCAAAGGAGAGAATGACCTCGTAATCATCGTTCATCTCAAACCCCAAAAGAGCACAAAGAAAGGCTGCTTTTAAAAATCATTTATTGTGAGGCTTTTCTCTCTGACCTCTCTGAAGTCACTTTGTTCAATGAAGACTGTTCGCGTGAAAGGAACAGCGTGGCTGCCCTTGGCTTCGTCGACAGGAAAGTCCGGGACTCGTACATCTGTCTGAAAGAGAAGATGACAGAAGGATTATTTTCTCCTCAAATCTAATGTACAATAGGTCATAAGGAAGCAGTTTGATTTATAAGCAAAGTACGAACCTTGAAGTTCTCAGGAAGGTTTGTTATGGTGACTTTGAGTGGTTCCAGCACAGCCATGACTCGAGGTGCCGTTTCATTCAGCACGTCCCTCACACACGCCTCCAGTAAGTGGGGCTCCGTCGTCGTTTGGGAAACTGTGACTCCCACCTGTGAGATGTGTACAGTGTAAGCACGCCACTTTTGGATGGGACTTGTTGTGACATCCAGAAGTTCATCGTTGCATTCATTTTGCCTACCCGTGCACAGAAATTGTTGATCGCTTCTGGGGGAAACCCTCTTCTCCTCAGAGCAGTCAAAGTGAAGAGTCTGGGATCATCCCAGTCTCTGTAATTAAAACAAATACTTAAGAGTTACTTAACACAGGATATGAACAATGAAGACATCACAACAATAGCTGCGGTCAAATGGTTGCATCAATTCCCTACGATGAAGAAATTAAGTGGTTTGTTTTAATAGTTTTGAACTTGCTTGGGGAAAACTAAAGCCCTACTCAGATATGAAATTTGAAACCTTGGTGAATTCAGAGAGCTGCTGAAGTCAGCTTCTGCTGGATGTGCTGCTGTTGGATAAATGTCACGTACAGGTTTGTCCCAATATTTTGTCCTGTAATATAAGTAAAACTTATAAGTCTGATTTTTTTTTTTTTTTGCATTGCAATCCTTAGAAAACTTGATTTTAGAGTTATATTAACTGAATACAGTGGGGGCAAATACCTAAATTGAGTGGTATATATATCTGGTGGAAGCTATGACTTAAGAGTTTTTACTCTTAAGTTTAAATTATGGTCCTGCAAACACGTTCTTCTCCGTACATGTACGGAGCTCTGTGCAGATAGACAGGTCATCCCCAGGCCAACAAACACTACCACTGCTGAACCACAAAGTCCACTGTAGTTTGTCTAAACATTTTGTGCAGATTTTACAGTTTTTACAGATGTTATTCGAACCATGAAAGAAATCAGAAGTGACTTTGGAGTTTACCTCTATGACAATTAAGTAAAAGGGCTTTATTTGAACAGTGACAAAGAAACACTTTAGCAGATGGGGAGACACAAGTCCAACATTTAATATCTAGTTACATGTCAGTGTTGACTTTCAGTTGATATTTTCCTCAAATCTAAAATCTGACATTTTCAGCTACATTTTACGTTAATGACATAAGACCACTGATTTAAATAACTAATTTAAACAAATAAAATTGGCTATATCTATGGCTTTTAACTATCTTATTATCCAATTCAGGGTTGCAGGTGTGGGGCTGAAGCCCCTCCCCCAGCTATTACTGGCTAAGAGGTTGGGTAAATCCTTCATAGTGATTAATAACAAGCATGTTCAATAAGGCTTTTATTGCATAACAGTTTTTTTGCCAGGTTAACATAGCGAAACATGTGTTTGAGTTTCAGCTCTGTGCTTTTGATATAAGGTTATTTTAAATTAAATTCTGAATTAAAAAAAATATAACTTTTGAATCCTAAGCATAGTATGTGAATATATGTCCAATGTAATGGTTGAATTATAGCGTTTTTATTATGATCTATTAAAAATTCAAATTTATTTTTAATTTTTTCTTACTACTTTAATATTTTTAATATCATTTCTTTGACATGTGTAGGTCTCTGTTCTTTGATTACAACACCCTCTAGGGGTCAAATACATTGCTGCAGGCTTTGTATGTTACCAGGGGTGGTACTGTATTTAATCCAGAATGACTGTGTTTTTAAGACCCTGATTAAGACTTAGACCAACATGTATCGAGTCTTATCTTTTCCTGTCTACACCTAAAAATAAACTTGTTACATTATTTTACAAAGAAATGGAGTGCCTCAGCAGCCCTTAAAAAAAAAAAAACAAAAAAAAAATCAGATTGAGAATATTTCCTTGCCACGTCTATTAATTTGCATTACAAAGTAAACAATTGAGTTCAAAACAAATACGTAAAAAAGAAATCCTACTTTACCTGACAACACCTGTCTCAACCAGTTTGATGATTTTCCTCTTGGACACAACAGTGTAGGTAAGGTTCAGCCGCCCATATTCCCACTGCACAGGGCAGTACACATCCAGAGCGTTACACAGCCAGTAATATGATGAACGCCTGAGAATCACAAGAAGGTCAAGAACAAAAACGGTAATGTCCTTCTGTAAGAATCTAGCAAAGTCTGAAATGAACATAATGAAGATGGGAAAGAAATATACATCATGTATACCTTGCTTGAAACTCTTTGGTACACAGTGAGTGTGAAATATTTTCAATAGAGTCACACAGACAATGAGTGTAGTCATAGGTAGGGTAGATGCACCTGCAGAGAAAGATGAAGAGAGTTCATTAGTAATACACTGTGGTGAGAGAAGAGGTTGTGGTTTATTGTTTTTTTTAACTATATACCATTCATCTCCTGTCCGATGATGCGGTGTGTATTTTATCCGGTATGCCACAGGGTCCATCTTCCCATCCTCCATGACCATCTTCATCCTGAGCGTTGCCTCTCCCTCAGCAAACAGGCCCTTCTTCATCCTCTCAAACAGCACCAGCGACTCTTCGATGGGTCGGTCTCTCCACGGTGATTGAGGAACGTTATGGCCTTTCAGCTCCTCGCCTTTCTGATGGCACACATACGCGTGACCCCTGAAGGCGGAGATGAGAAATGAGTCAGACACCATCCGTGCGCCAACATCTCCACATACTACATATCCTGCACTCACCTGCGAATAAGATCCGCAGCAAGGTCATAGAGTTGCTGAAAATTGTCAGAAGCGTGTGTGACGGCATAAGGTTCGTAGCCTGTGTGAGCGAAACACCGATAAGACGATGGCTCCGTCAATGTGGAGAATGTGCCCAAGAACATCAAAACAGATACTTACCCAGCCACTCCACCATATCCTTAATGGCAGTGAAGTATTTCTCCTCTTCCTTCTCGGGATTTGTGTCATCATACCTCAGGAAGCAAATTCCATTATTTGCCTATGGGAGAAGACAGTGTTTAAAGTAAGCACCTGCACAAGAGCATTCAAAAGCTTATGTGGTGTTGAAAAAGAAAGCAGAAAATAAATTACCTTTGCATAGCCAAAATTAAAGTTGATCGCTTTGGCATGGCCAATATGAAGGATACCGTTGGGCTCAGGAGGAAAACGGGTACGTATCTAAAGACATGCAAATGCAGTTAAATGGGATCCATTTTTTTAAAACTATGTAAGATTTCTAACAGTTCATACAACTTATGAAAATATTATACCTGTCCACCTGTGAGCTCCAGGTGCTTTTTAAGCAAGTTCATTGTATTTGGTGTGACCACGTAGCCCTCAGTTGTATAATTTTCTCCTGCATGGAAAGGAACAAAGAAATAAACATAGTTCAGAGTTCAAAGTCTGAATAACCAGATAGACGCGTTGACAAAAGTCCCCCTTTTCACTGGAGTGCTCCATCCTTACACCGGCTCAATCTGACCTTTTAAACCAGGAAACCAACAAGGTAAAGTGAGCGCATCGAGTCACAAACAAGCACTCGTTCACACAGATTTGTCGGTTACTTTTTTAAGAAACACTGAGGGCTGCAGTGTGAGCAGATAAAGGAAACCTTTTTCAGGTGCAAGAAGATCATGTCATTTATAATGTCCTCACCTGGTTTATGGAACTTCAGTGCCTCTCCTCTAAGCTGCTCCATTAGTGACTTGCCCTCCCCAGAGACTGCATCACCTAAATAATCAATAAACAGTTTTAAAAAGCACTTCAAGTCAAAAACGTACTCCTGTCCATTTTTGACTTTGTCCGCTGCTTACCGTTCACCGCCACCTCCTCTTTCTTCACCTTCACATCATTCTCTGTGACTTTAGCTTTCTGTGCCTGAAAGATGACTATATATTAACTAGAGACCAAATAGATTCATGCTAATTTCTCTTCTTGCATAGCATTAAATAACAAGACTTGATTGAGGGGCAAGGACTACCTCAGCTCTAAACAGAAGTTACAAAATCGACTCGCAAGAGACACCACTTTTACCTTGGGCTTCTTCTCTAGGTCAGCCTCTGTTTTGGGTCCTAAGAGGTGCAGAACCTTTAAGATGAAAGCCAGAGCTTTTTTATTTGAAAGAATCCCAGTGACCTTAACTGCAAATACTCAACCACAATGACATCGCAATAACACAACGATCTTTTTCCAGACATACCTGCATATCCACCTCATTCTTGATCACCTTGCCATCGGCCCATTTTAGAGCACTGCGTGCTTCACCTGCACCAGACACAGAGGCTCAGTGAGAAATTATTTTTGGCTGTTTGCCTTCAGCAGCTGCAATAATATTTAACCAAAAGGTGTGAGCTCATACCCATTAGAAGACCCATGTTGAAGCGATACCTCTCCTTTAGCAGCTGATCTTTGTGCTTTTTAATCACAGCTTCTACCTGCAGTACATTAAAGAGTTACAGTGCATACCACACCCAGTACAGCATGTAAAAACACATACTTTTGGTTAGAGCACTCACTGCTTCCTCAATCTGCTCAGGTGTTATGACTACACCCACTCCACACGCTTCGTCAAACTCCTTCTGGTTGATTGGGTCTTGTGGATGACCCTTCACAAAGGCCAAAGCAGCTACAAAAATATTCAGAAAGTGGTTTATGCAATCTCAGTTTCATATACACACGCACACGCACACGCACACACACACTTAGTATTTGACAAGTGGAGGAACCCTAGGATTGAGTGTAGTGGGCAGCGCAGAGAAAGGAATTCCTTCGTAACACATCACATAACCCCTAGTGATCCCGTACATGTAAGGAGTATCGGAAAAGTTGACACGCATTTTTTCTTAACACCCAGTCTTTGTGGCTTTTAAACCCCAAAACATGCTGCTCCAAAAATTTGTCCACCCCAAGGACCGGGTCCCCCGACACAAACAGAGTAATATTGTGTACGCTGTTAAGTGCCAGGTTTTATACATCGGGGAAACCAAACAACCTCTGGTGAAGCGGATGGCACAACACAGAAGAGCCACTTCGTCAGGCCAGGACTCTGCAGCCTATTTACACCTACAGGCCAGTGGACACTCTTTCAATGATGAAGATGTACACATCCTGGACAGGGAGGAACGCTGGTTTGAGAGCAGTCAATGAGGCCATTTACGTGAAAAGGGAAAGACCATCTCTGAATCAAGGAGGTGGCCTAAGGGTACATCTTTCGCCATTTTACAATGCTGTGATTGCAGCCAATAATTTAAATAACCTAAGTCACAATGCTTGTGTGTTTGCTGATATTTGAGCTACATTTAAAATTGCATGCCACCTAAAAACAGGCAGACAAACAAAAAACATGTTATGGTGTTTATGATTGCTCCTCCTCAGTAGCTTTGTAGATGTTAAAGTACTGTGACAGCAACTTTACGTGTGCACCATAAACACATCACAAAGATGAGAAGGAATAAGGATATAATGAGGATGTAAGCGAGTTGTGGGATGTCATTATTTTCTAACTAGAGAATGCATTTTCTGAAGAAACTGCAGTGTGGATGCTCACAGCTGAACGATTTTAAGATCAAAGGAATTCCGGCGCTAAGCCCCGCCCACATCCCGGAGTACGTGCCCCGGGATTGGCTGCCCGCTGTATCGACCATCCAATCCCAGCCCCAAATCACCCTCCCATTGAAATACATGGTAAATTTTTTATCGAAAAAAGTGGAATAACTTAAAAAATATAAAAGTTGAAGACGAGAAAAGTAGAAGCAGTGATCTCCAAAAGAAGAGGAATCTAACAGTGGTTGAACGGTCTCTCTACGTCGAACGGTGTCGGAGGAGATAGAGCCCAAAAAACATCCACACTAATTAAAGATCTCCATGCTGTCACTGGAAGCAACACTATGCTGCTCTACAAGAATTCATTCCACAGTTGTGTTCATGATCCTGCTTATCAGGATTCACCTGCACACATACCTACCTTCAGGAGCTGTTTGACCATAAAAACCCATGTCAGGAAGGGTCCTGGTGCACAGTTTTTTATACTGATGTTAACGCAAGAGGATGTTATAAGCCTTGCCTTGCTTTTCTAACTTTGTCCCAAAACACTCAACGTGACCTGTTTTTTTCTGATATACTTATTTCTAATCCAAAATATCACATGTTAACATCTTGAACTTAGCCACCTGCAGCTCGACCTCTTGTCTTTCTTTGTGAGTACCACCACCTCCAAACCATACATTACAGCAGGTCTCACTAGTATCTTGTAAACATTCCCTTTTACTTTTACTTTTATTCCAAAACAAGTTTATCAAGTTTGATAATTACCTGCAAGCTGTAGTTCTGTGCAGATCTTGCGCCGAGCTATACTTTCTGAAAGAAATGCCAGGCGCTTGGTGTCTTTAAGGCGAGATGCCATACTGTACAGCAATGTACCCACGGCTTTGTCCACTCCTGAGGCCCCATGGACACGTTGGGCCTATTGAAAACAAAGAGGAAAGGAAAGAGTTATTTGTCTCCTAATTCAAAGTGTGTGACAAATAAGGAAATTGTCACTAATCAGCACTTTCCTTATCTTGACCCTGGGAGCCTAATAAAGATAATGGGTGGTCTACAACCAACTCAAGTAATATGAAAGTAAAAGTGTAACTATGGCACAACATACACAGAAGTCAAAAGAAGGTCAGAATCGGTATATATAAAGCTATAACTAGAGTAGCATAAATAAATGAAGCTGTATACAGCTGAGCTATACAGGCAAGTGTCAGTCGTTCTCACAGCTGTGCCTTTAGATAGTTGAGTTACCCCACAAGCGTTAGGACCAACCTGAGTAATTGCCTCCTTCAGGGAAGAACTCAGCAATTCATTCTTCAGCGTTTCTTTCGCTTTCTGCTCGCTGAGTCCAATGGACGTGAAAAGTGTCAGCGTATCTGCCATTATCCCGCCGAATTCACCGATTAAAATCGGAACCGAACAGACACGCCACCGCCACACACGACTTTGCTTCCCAAAGAGCTACCAGGGGCCACTTCCTCTGGAAAGCCAAAAAAACCGTGAAGTCTAAAGAATATTAGCCAATAGAACGCTGCGGGTTTGGACGACACTGACCAATCGTGAAGGAGATTTACTAAGATTACCGCCTACTACCATCGTAAGAACCAATCGGGATTTGTGTTGACACCACTGAGGGACGGGTTACCGGAATCTGGGTGATGTTGCGTCAGATTTATAGTTTAGTAATTCACGGCAATATGAATTTTTGAGGATCATTACTTTTTATCTATACTAGATAATATTTTAAACAATTATTAGGGAACATTTATACTTATCACAACTTTTCATGAAAAATACGTGCGCCTTTTCGAGTCAGTGTAAGGTCTTTGTTGTCCATCATAATCTGTGCCAAAACAACTCCGCGAAAGTTATTTACTTGAATGTCGCGTAGCTTCCTGGAAAATATTTCTGTATTTATTATTGTAGCCTACCACACAAGCTTGATTACACTACTATGCGTTTAAAAAGACTTAACTGTAAAGCTTGTTATTAACCACTAAACAGTCAACGGAGAAACTGTAAACAGCAGAACTATGGCCAAACATGCGGTGCTGTCATCTGGATCAAAAATGTGGAGATCTATGCCTTGTGCAAAGTCCGAATTGCGTCTCGATCTCACTCTTGCATGTGGACAGTCCTTCCGGTAAGGTGGTCAAAGTCACATCCAGCCTTTAAATATCAAATACATAAGCTGAAGCGTTTTACACTCTTTGAATTAACTCAAATCTCACTCTCGTAGCTGGAGGGAAACATCAGAAGGACACTGGACCGGTGTGATGGGAGGGCATGTTTGGACTCTGACCCAAACAGATGAGACTCTTTGGTACCACGTGTACAACAACCAGGACAAGCAGAAGGAGGGAAGTGACAGGAGGAAAAGAGTTGGTGTTCCTGTCTTAGACAAAAATACAGCAGAGGAGAGATTTAAATATGCTCCAAAGAAGAATGAAGATGAGCCTTTGGCTGTTTCTTCAGCTCAGAATAGAGAGCTGGACGAAGAGATGCTGAGAGATTATTTCCAGCTGGATGTGAGGATGGCAGATCTGCACAAGGAGTGGGGAGCAGCAGATTGTCACTTCAAACGCATTGGAGATGTCTTCAAAGGTCAGTGTGTGAGTTTGTGTGCGAGCAGCCTTGCTACAACATATCACTTATTACACAGTAAGGCGATTCTCAGATGCTATGTTTCATCAAATTTCATGAATATTTTTTCTTTTTTTATTCCTGCAGGTGTGCGAATTCTACGCCAGGACCCCACTGAATGCCTGTTTTCCTTTATCTGCACCTCCAACAACCACATCTCTCGGATTCAGGGCATGGTGGAGAGACTGTGTCAGGCTCTGGGCTCCCCCCTGTGCCAGCTAGATCAGACCTCATACCACGACTTTCCTTCGCTGTCTGCACTTGCAGGTGCTTTTACAATTTGCCACAGAACTCAAATCAAAATGATTACTTTGTGGAGTGAAAAAAAGTGGAGAGAGAGAGGAAGACGTATAGACGAAGACGTATACATCTTTAGTGACTAAAAAACAAGAATCGAGTGGAATTGAATTTAACTTTGTCCAAGTGTCAGCTGCTGATTTGAGATAAAG
This sequence comes from Hemichromis elongatus, assembly GCA_015108515.1. NCBI lineage: Eukaryota > Metazoa > Chordata > Actinopteri > Cichliformes > Cichlidae > Hemichromis > Hemichromis elongatus. The sequence goes on from VUQR01036430.1 coordinate 42,254, forward strand.
TTAAGGGATTTGGAGGTAGTCCTTCTCCTCATTAGTCCATCCACACAATGTACCAGTATCACTGGCTGCAAAACAGACCCAGAGCATGATGCCACCACCATGCTTGACAGCTCGTACAGTGTTTTTAGGTATGAAATCCTTACCTTTACTCCCTCAAACATATCTACTGTCATTGTGACCAAAAAGCTCAATCCTTGTCTCAAGTGACTACAAAGCCTTTCCTGCAGATGGCAGTTGGTTTGTTCATGTGGGCTGCTGCCAATTTCTGAATGTCCTAACCAGTTTCTTCTCATCCGATGGTGACAGTTTGGGTCTTCTCCCAGAACGTGACAAAGTGGTCCCACATCTGGAAAAAGAACAGTTCAAAGAAATCTTTAAAACGCCAAAATTACCATGACGATCATGCCAATGATGAGTTTGTGTAAACCTCTGACCACAACTATGTTGTATGTTGTTTTATTTACTGTTCTTATCAGACAGCAGCATAGAGGCACGTCTCAGGGATCTTGGCTTTGGATACAGGGCTCGTTTTATCCAGCAGAGTGCCAAGCAGATTCTGGACAGCCATGGGCCCCAGTGGCTTGAAGGTTTACGCAGCGTCCCGCATCTAGAGGCCCGTGATGCTCTTCGTACTCTTCCTGGCGTTGGCACAAAGGTACAGCAAATAATTTTTTTGGGAGAAAATGTCAAGGAAATGTGATATTAACTGCTGACGTACAATCAAGGCCTTGTGTCATGCTTTAGGTGGCAGACTGTGTATGTCTGATGTCCCTGGATAAGCCAGAGGCTGTACCTGTTGACACACACGTGTGGCAGATTGCTAAGCGTGACTATAAATACGCTGCCAACAATGGACAGAAGAGTATCACAGAGAAACTAAACAGAGATATTGGTCAGTACATGTCACATACATGGTTAATGGTGTGGTTCAAGCCCTGATTTTAAACACTGGTAATAAAGTGTTCAATCTAATATTTCTACACAGGAGATTTTTTTCGAAAGCTGTGGGGACCCTACGCTGGCTGGGCGCAGTCTGTGAGTGTCAGTTTCTGCAAACCGTCTGTCTCTTAGAGCTGGTCCACTGTAACCACAGAGTGTCTCTCTTGCTTCAGGTTTTGTTTTGTTCAGACCTCAAGAAGTTCCAAATCCTCAAAAGGACGGCACATCTAAAACAACCAGCGAAAGAGGATGAGGGTGAAGAGGAAAAAATGCCATGCAAAAAGACAAAAGTAAAAACTGAATGTACTGGAACCGAGGGGGACCTGAAAGTCAAGCCAGCAAGTTACAAGAAAGCAAGGATTTCTGTTAAGAAAGAGCCGGTAATGTGAGGTAAACAGGAGTCTTACGCTGAGATTCATATCAGGCCACAAAGCCACACATTTACATACACTGTGCTTGTTCAGTATCGCGTGCTGTGAAATGAAATGTGGTGTGTGTGATGATTTATCTTTTAAAAACATGACAGAAAATAGACCATTTTCTCTTTCTCAGGGTTTTTATATAATTGTGTTGTAGCATCACCTCACTGTAAAAAAATAAGTACCTCAAACTCTTTTTGTTCTCTGTAAAATGTTAACCAGCAGAGTCACAGCCATCATACATATCAGTGTGAATAAATTGCACAATACATTTTTATGCAATAAATTACAAAAAAAACATGCTGGATATATAAAATATGATTCAAATTAAAACTAATATGTGCAAATTAATACCTAATTCATATATTTTTCAAAGTTTGAATTTTCTGGATTTTACTCCATGGTTTAGTTCCGCTAAAACGTTGTCAGAAGTAGGCCCCTAGATGGCAGTATACAATGGTAGATAGTGCTCTCCAAGACATCATATGGTGGGGGATTCAGTTTTAGACAGTGTTTTAAAATCAGAGAACAAATTGCACTTCCTGGGTGAATACTTTCTCTCAAGCCTCCTGGCTCTTGTTACAATATGTACTAACGCGTCACGGAAATTGTGTGCACGCTGGAAAAGGTCACAGCATGGCAAAGCGGTGCTGTGTTTCTTTAAAATGCATTCCTTACACCAAAATAATATTTCTGTCTGTTAGATCATAAAATGCCTTTAGACTGGGCTGCTGTGAAGTGCTGTAGGGTCTGTATGGTATGTATAGGCAATGGCTGACTGTGTCAGCTGGTCTTTTTATAGCAGGGATTGCAGTTATCTGCTGTCAGTGCTTGGGGTGACTGCGACTGTCTCTAGTGACGGCATGCTCATGTCTCTCGGGCTGTCTGACTTTAATGACTATGCATTATTCTTGTTTCTTGAGATTATACGCAGCTGTATAGTTTAGCGTGAAGCTGCCAAAGCTATTTCTCACATGTTATGCTTTAGCTTGCAGGTGCATCAAATACAAGTATGTCCAGTTTTGGCATATGTGGGCGCGCGTGCGTTTGTGCGCGTACATCCACAGAAGTGTTTTATTTGTGGACGAGAGTGCAGCCATGTGAGTTAATGAATATGTGAGTCAGCTTTCGTTCCCATTCCGGTTGAGCTGGGCAGAAGCTGGGCCCCAGCTATAGGGCAGAGTCACACTGAAGAAGAAAGGCAGAATAAAAATAGAGCAGAGAGAAGCAAAAAATTATTAAAAGAGCACAAAGGGGAGATGGGTGAAAGTACGCTGGAGGTAGGGGCAGGATTTTCAGTTGACACACAAAAGCTAGAACAACACAACAGTGGCCTGTGTATTATGTAAGAGATGGGTCTCAGCTTGTGTTCTGTCCTTGGGGCATTGTCACTTGAAAGGACATCTCCGTGTGCCTACTTTCTGTAATAAGAAGGTCATTACTTTTCAGAGGCACCAGGGGGCACCATATTTGGAGCTCGAGTAAATGAGGAAGGCCTAACTCTATTTCCTGAATCAGATCATAGGCTGTATATAGTAGCTTGTTTTTATGGCATCTAATCTACAGAGAAATTCAGGAAGCCCGTTGTCATATTAGAATTCCTTGTAATGCATGATAGTGATAAATTATAGTACTGTGGGCAAATTCATAGATTTTAATCTGAACCAGTACAGAAGCTTTGGCACACTTGCATAGTTAGTAGTTTATACCATAATTTTGTACATGAACCTAATTCAACTTTGATATTATTTAATTTTGCAGGTTTTGTACAGATGGTTATAAATCAAACCATCTTACAGAAGGAAATGCTCCTTCTGTAAGATGCTCTCACCCCAACCGGTCGCAGCAGATGGCCCCGCCCCTCCCTGAGCCTGGTTCTGCCGGAGGTTTCTTCCTGTTAAAAGGGAGTTTTTCCTTCCCACTGTCGCCAAAGTTCTTGCTCATAGGGGGTCATATGATTGTTGGGTTTTTTCTCTATGTATTATTGTACAATATAAAGCGCTTTGAGGCGACTATTGTGGTGATCTGGCGCTATATAAATAAAATTGAATTAAATTGAAATTATAAACCACAGTACAAAAAATAGGACTTTTAAATGTAGACATTTCAAGTACAGATACACTATTAAAAATATTTTTAAAAAACATGCATAGCAGTACTGTGCAAAAGTCTCAAGCCACGCCTCATTTCCTTATATTTTATTAGAAAAATGAGTGAAGTGATTTACTGAAATGAGCAAATCAGGTTTAGTATAATTCTAACTGAACTCTCTCTCATTTCTTTAAGGTGTCTTCAGGACTAGTTCTGCAACATTTTGTAAACAACGCAGGTTTTTCCACTTTGGAAAAACAACTGCCTGGGGGGACAATATATCTTTTGTCCAGTATAATGACCAATTTCCCGAAGCCTTCGTCACTCGCTGGGTTTAGTGGACGCACATTTTTGGCCAAAGGAACATGACTGGGTTGAAGATTTCAGTGCATCTTTGTTAGGTGGATGGAAACATCGTCGCGCTGGCACCGGCACACTTTTATGTACGTCTGAGTTGATGCCGGACGATTCATGTTAATTAGGGACAAGCTCTTCAGCTTCTGCTTTGCAGGAGATTTGAGCTTTGGTGTATATTTCTTGGTTTTTTTTTTTCCTATTTCATAAGGATATGACTTTCAGATATTGTACATCAGCTATAGATGTTTTTTTGACCCTCCGTTTTTATGCTGAGATAGCCCAGGTAGTAGGTCTTTGGGAATCTTTGGGAAATTTTATACCAGTGGCATTTTTGTAGCTTCGATGAAAGAAAAGTTTTGTGTTTTTGTAAACGGTTGTTAGTAACAAAGTGAAGAAATGTTTTTTCCCGTTTGCCAAGTTGTCTGTTATTTTTAGTCACAACACTGGTTCATCCCAGTTGAGATTTTTGTCCTTTAATGATTCACAGGTTAGTGTTTAGTGGTTTAACAAATAAAAAACACTCCTCTGAAAACATTCAGGTACAAGGGAATGAATATGAGACAGAAAAAAAGTGAAAAGCAGCCAATTTCCAAATAAATACTCTGTCTGAAGAACTATTGCTCAGTACTGTTTCATCCCAGCTCTGATTCAGTTTCTCTCTGGTGTGAGCTCAAAAGTGGTCTCTGTGTGCTTTACCTCCTCATTTTCTGTCTCCCACTAAAAATGATGGATGTTATTATTTCTGATTAGTTACAGGCAGTATTATATAACTAACTGACAGACTACCTAAACTGGATCAAATTTAAAGAGAATTTTGATTTACTAGATGTGGTGAAATCCAATGCTGCTGGAGGCAGCTGTGATGGACAGGATAGCGGTCCCCACATGGATGTCTGATTTGGGGGGCCCAGAGATGGGGAGATTATTCTTTAGAGTCTAGACAATGTTATGGGTGAAGGGAAGCCACAGAGAGAAAGACTGTGAGCACAGAGCCGGCAGCGGTGTTTTAGATCTTAAGCTTTTCTGACTCATGAGTGTGTGGATGGACGTTAGCATATGAAGGTGTTGGCTGTTCTTAATGAAAGAGGCTTATTTTGTGGAGAAAATTAATACTTTCTACCATCTGATGGGATCTCTGCTTGGCTTGCTGCGATTAAGGTTTAATCCCTTATAAATTGGGAGGAAGAAACAGGTTGTCTGCTCCAGGGTTATATTTCAGCACCCCTACCAGTATCAATTCAAATGACTAAGTGGAACGTATTCACTACATTCCTGTACAAAGGTGGTATAGAAATATGACCCACAGTATTTATGGGTGTGGGGTAGCAGGAGCTTTAGGTGTGGTTTAGTGTTTGCCAATTAAGGCAAACACTCCTTTTTAAGAATAAGTTAATTTAGTGAGGTTTAAATACGAATGTCTTCTGATTTTATTTAATGCCCACTCCAAATCTCTCATGATTTAATGGCTTCCAGCTCCATATTCATGTAGTCTACATGGTCTGCTTGTTTTAATGGAGCAAATATTGTGGATGTAAGCATAGTCGTGTAATTTGGGTCATTTTATTCTCAGTCAAGGAAAATTATAATCATTTAACTGAAAATGAGAACATATTTTCTCAGAGTGAGTCTCGGTCTTTGTGGGGGAAAGTCAGTAATGTGATACTTGCATAAAAGCAAATGTAAGATTTGTCTTAAGCACGTGAAACCTTCACGTTTAGACAGTTCAGGTGAAGACGACAACCAAGACCACACCGGGCGAGTCTTCTGTGTCAGCTGCTATTAAATGCTTGTGAATACTGTGGGCTAATGTCTAATGTGGAGAAGTGTTGAAAAGACACTTCTTGTTGGGGCATGCCTTTAAAAAAGGAAGAAACTTTCAGTTTAAACTGGAAATGATGATGTGAGAAACCGACCTCTTATGAACGCCCCTTAGGTTTTTATTTGTTCACATACACAACATCATGATGATAGACCACAGCCTCCATATGAGCCAGAAAAATACTGCATTTCAGCTTCTTTTTAAATACTCAACAATAAGCAAACCCCTTATAATACGTTTAATGACACAAAATTGGTATAAAAATATTTCAGGGAAAACTTCCCTTTTTTTTCATTTATTTTTTTTGTGCCACCCCAAAATGTAAAGGCACCCCTGCTGTGAAACAAAGGGTGGAAATGACAGCATGGTCAAGAGGTTCATTATGTAAATGTGTTATTATGTAATGCTGAATAATTATTACATGCAGTTAAATTAACAAACTTGCAAACTTTGCGGGGTGTACCCTGCCTGCCTTCTATGAAAGCTGGGATAAGCTCCACGAATGACTCCTACTCATGTACCTCACAGTGGTTTGGTCCACTATAATTCCCTAATTCCCTGCTTTAAAAAGCTGTAAACAAAGAATGTGTGAGACACTGTTATTTACTTTTACTTCAAGTAGTAAAATGACACATATTTACTCCTTTAACCACACTATGTTTTATTAGCTCTATTATAGGGCGTTTGTTTGGTTTATTTTATTTATTTATTTATTTATTTATTTTGTTTTATTTGTTATGTCTAATTTCCCATGGGCCAACCTGTTTGTGCCACCTGATTTCAAAAATTCTGTAAACACTCATGGGTCCCCGTGTCTTATATTCTAATCAGGCTGACACCCATTGCCTAAGCTTCTATATTTGGTTGGTACTTTAAAGTATGCAGGGTTAGGTTACTCATTCTCTACCTGGATTAGATATAATCCAGGTAGTGTACAATAATGTGATAACAATGCAGAAATGTCTGCGCACCACCTGTTCAAACCCTTACGTGTCTCCTGCTTGCTCAGTAATAATGTAATGGCATTAGGAACAATCCTCTGAGCAGCACAGGATATTTTAGGACTCAGATGTACTGTCCAGACAATATAGCGAAAGTGACAAATACACAGGTGATTGGGAATGAGACCTGCTCCTAAGCAGGATTAATGTCTGCAGTAAACTTGTCAACTTATGTCTGTGTTTGGTCTCAGTCACAGCAAAGCTGCAGCCTCAACAGCATGTCCAAACTAGAAAATGTTTTGTTTGTGCAAGAGAGAGAGAGAGAGAGGGACAATCAGGCGAGGGGTGGGTGAAGGAAAGGCACTGAGCCAGGGTGCAGCACAAGGAAACTGTATCAGCTTGGCTCAAGCTGCCTTGCTCCCCTCGACAATAGCCCGGCTGGAGGGCAGTGAAGAGGAGCTGGAGGCTAGAGTTTCATGCACCGAACTTACAGTCCGCACTGCACAGAGAAATGTCAGGTGTATCCTCACCTGTCCGCGCAAAAATGAATCTGTTTCCACTCCTCTTCCCGGCCACTTTACCGGCTAGGTTTAACGCATAACAGCTCATTTTCAGCTGTAATCCGAGGAAAAACCCCAGAACCTGGATACTACAGCAAGCCCTGTGATGATGTCAGTGGCAGTGTCGTCATATTTCCACTGGGCATCGTCTAAACACGCTGCTTTGTAAAGGGAGACGGTGTGACACGGAGCTCAGTTTCAGCTGCGCGTCCTATTGCTATTGCGTAACAGGCGTGCCAAGCGGAAGGTTGGCAGGTAGGCAGTCGCGTTTATCCGCTTTTGAGATAGGGAAAAAAATGAGAGGGAGGGAGCGATCTGGAGAGAGATGGAGCAGTCGGAGGGGGCGTACATCTCCTCAGTCGCTCGTGGCTAGAAAGCTGGCAACGATACAACGCTGCTGAAAGGTAACCTCTCTTTGTGCCCATAGAAGACCGGTTTGAACCTCCACCTCCGGCGGTTGTTATCCTGCGTGTGAAGTAAACCCGGACTACACCTTTGCTTTCACTTCAGGATGTCCTAGTCCTGATATCCCTGCCGCAGCGGACGCCATCGACTCGGAGCCTCGCAGACCCGCAGGTAGGATTGTTTGTTGATTGTAACGGACAAACCTTCACGGTAACAGTTACTGGTTGACTGCTATGCGGCGACACGTCTTTGCGCAGTCATATGCGTGACGCTGTCTCTACCTGTGCCGCGATGTCAGCAGTTGGCTCAGGTTTAAAAGGCGAGCATACGGTGCCCGGTTTTCTTTGCCCTTTACCTGTACCTGGTTTCCCGTGCGTTAATGAACTTTATTTGCGAAGTTAGAGGGAGTATTACCTCGTCACCCTCATCTCACATCGTGAAAGAAAAAAGCAGCAGTTTGAGTGAATTTTGCCAATTAAAGCCATCCGCGGCCGCGTGTCCCTGCAGTCAGGACGGTAACGTAACGTCGTTACTACTGCTCATCGTAACTAACGGCAGTGAAATATACACAACTGGTCTTCAATAACCCCTATCAAGTAATATTAACATTATTACTACTAATAATAATAACTGGAACAGAATTCATTTAAAATTCCCCAAACGCAAAAGGAAATTGTTTAGGCTTAATAGGCGGTTAGCATACAAAAAGGCTGTTTTTTTTGGTGACACAGCAACAAGTGGAGTGGGTCCTATTATCTCTTTATTTGGCCCTTGCTGCCAGGTGCTCGACATGTGTTTTTAAGTGTGTTTACACAGGATATCAGGCTCGTCCAACAAAGGCATATGCGCAAAAGCGCCGTGGCCCTTGTTTAGATGGTCTGGATTCACACCCATGCCTCATCGGGATTTAAGTGGAAAGTGAAAAGGAAGAAGTGTAGAAACCGCGCAGATGCGTCTCTCAATGAGCTGCTAAGGTGCTGGTGGATGTAATCGAGCAGAAAGAAATGCAACAGAACTTAATTTCAAAAGAGAACCAACACACCCTCATCTGACAAGGAGAAAAAATAAGCTTATCTTTTTCCTAAGAAGCTCAATAAAGACTTTTGCCTTGGACAATAAAGCCTATAAAAGGTGCACAATAACTACAAGTAGTCACTCACACTCAGCCAGAGAACTTTAAACAAGCAGGACAGTTAAAACATCCCATAATTAGACAGCCCTGAACTGTCAGCCTTTTGGAAAATAAGGCATAGCTTAAGATATTAATGAAGCGTTCATCCCAGAAGTCGATCTGCCCACATCTCTTTTATGGGTGCAGATCTTTATTATCTGTGGGAAGATGAAAGATGCAATAAATGCTTTGTAACTATAAGTCAAAGATGTCCATGCAGATGATCTAACCACTTACTTTATTTTGCACACAACCTACTTGCAATCTCAGTAATTTGCCACACAACACAGTTTTATTGCATGCAGCTGTAACAATGTGAGTGTTTGGGGTTTAAGTAAAACCGTGGTTCAGTAAAAGGCCAGCAGTTTATGACTTGCGATGCCTGCAGTTTATTTTCCTGAAAGTGTTTTGTGGCTTGACACGGTTCGGCAGTGCTCTCAGTCTGTCATCATACTCGCTATCTTTTAGGGCGTGTTTAGTGTTTAATGTGTAAGTGCTGATTTGAAATTAAGGTTCCTCTCAAATTGGGAATATTTGTCCAATCTGGTTGACTTCTTCTCCACTTTCACCTGTCAAATGTTGATATTCCCAATCTGTGTTTTATTTTTGTCTACCTATTTGTGTGTCTCTGTACGTGTGGAGTGCAGTTAAGGGCCTCAGCCTTTATGCCTGACCTTCAGCCTTTGATCTGTGGCTCGTGTAAAGGCGGAACATCACTCAAAGATGTTGTGGGGCTCAGCAATTTTAAGCGGGACATCCGCTTCAACTAGGGATCAAAGACATAGGCGATTGGTTCAGGACCCTCTTCTCCTCATATAGCATGTCTATGGTGTGTGGTCGGTTACTCTGCTGTAGTTTAGACCCCCCTCTCCCTGAGAGAGGCATCTTTAACAGGCTGTGGTTTGTATCAAGACATAAATGGACGGTGTTAGTCTGAAGCCGAGGTTATAAAGTTGGGCAGCCTCACCTGGAAAACTTTCTGGAGAATCTATAATGTATGTAAAGAGTTTGGTCATGACTTTAAATGTATCAAAAGAATTTAAAAAGATCAGTTTAGGGACTTTTTAATAACTGCATTTTATGTGGTAGCAAGTTGAGGGTTGTTTGTAATCCATATGTTGTTTCAAGGTGAGGAATTTTTTAACGGTTAAACCAGCGACCTCCCCCACCACTTGCATACCAACGTAACCACACTTACTCCCTCTTTCATTTCCCCACTCTCACTTTTTCTCTCTGTGTCTCACATACACACTAATTCACACACACTGCTTCACAGCCCTACCTCTCCACCCTCCAGTATGCAGTACAAACAAGTTATACATTTGTAGAGAATGCTAATGTGTGAGCAGTAACACAGTGACACAGCAGTCTCTGGTTGTTCATTCAGCCGCTTTCTTTCTTTCTACAAGTTATCTTTTTTAAGTTTTCTTCACATGAGATTTTCATTGGGAGTTGCCAGTTACCAAGCAGATCTGAGGGGTTTTGGGTATATGGAGAGGAGAGGACAGGATAGTGGATATATTGGATGAAGGATGTGTAATACTTAGCTGCCAGACAGGGGAAAAGAGGAAGACCTCAGAGGAGGTTCATGGAGGAAGTGAAGGAGGACATGCAGAGGGCTGATGTGACAGGAGAGGATGCTGGGGATAGGGTAAGATGGAGGGAGATGATTCGCTGTGTTGACCCCTGAAGGGAGCAGCTGAAAGAAGAAAAAGAGGGTTTTTCCAGAATCATCCATAAAAAAAAGGTTGATTCTTGGCTGGGTTCTTCTCTGTGCACGAATACTTCTCTGCAAAGTAAGCCCTCTTCACAAGATGCTCACATCAACACTGAATGTTACAAGTCAACTAAGATGTCAGACATCTTTGTTTATAGTTGAGAGGCCTGCCTGTACTGACATAGATGTGGCACCCCTAACACCATTGGCTGTTTTGTTTTTAAATTAAACATGTATATGCAAAACGAATTACATCAGCTTCAGCTTTACAGCTTTAAAAATACTAGCAGTGTAGCTGTAACATTGTGAGCATGTTTGTGTGCTAACAATTTAATTAATTAGGAAAAAATTAAGCTACTGCCTAAGTGCCTTAAAGCTACATTCTGCCTGAAGGCTGCTAGATGAGGATAGCTCAGGATGCAAGAAAGACTTCTGAAAATTGCTTTTTAGTGCTTTGCTGCATTTATAGGTTCGGTCAACTCATTTGCGATATACTGGACAAAAGAAGATTTGTTTTGCACATTTTGGCAATGCCGTGTTTCAAATTTAAGGCTGATCTGTGGTATAAAACCTCATACTCATTGGTTAAAAAGTTGTCAATAAAAAATCTTAGCCAGTGAGCGTATGTTTTTAGAGTCAGACTAGGCCATCTCTGTCACACCCAAAATGATCAGCTTGAGGTTCCTTTTTTC
>VUQR01036431.1:0-14548 GCA_015108515.1 Hemichromis elongatus
GATGGATGGATGGATGGATGGATGGATGGGTGGGTGTAAGGATGGATGGATGGATGGATGGGTGGGTGGGTGGAGGGATGGATGGATGGGTGGGTGGGTGGAAGGATGGATGGATGGATGGATGGGTGGGTGGGTGTAAGGATGGATGGATGGGTGGGTGTATGGATGGGTGGGTGTGTGGATGGATGGGTGGGTGGATGGATGGATGGATGGGTGTGTGGGTGGGTGGATGGATGGGTGCGTGGATGGATGGATGGATGGATGGATGATGGGTGTGTGGGTGGGTGGATGAATGGATGGATGGATACATGGATGGGTGTGTGGGTGGGTGGATGAATGGGTGTGTGGATGGATGGATGGGTGGATGGATGGATGGATGGATGGATGGGTGGATGGGTGGATGGGTGGGTGGATGGATGGATGCGTGCACCTTTTGTCTAACATCTGTGTGCAGGTATGCTGCTGTGTAGTTGCAGCAGGTTAGCATGTTTGCTGATTAACCCAAGGCAATCTCACCCTGTAATGAGACTAGAGAAGAAAAGTTGATGTGACAGGCAAAACCACAAATATCAGCTACATGCTGTGACAAGCTGGAAAGACAAAAGAATCATCAGACCCAGGAGCATTTTGCTCCAGTCATCATGAATGTCTGTGTAAAACTTAACAGCTGTAGGTACTGAGAGGTCTAATATAAAGAGGTGGAATGACCAACAGACTAATTAATATTCAGATTGCTTTAGCTTCTGCTAGCATAGCAAGAAGAGTACCTCACATTCCTGCACTCTCTGCCTCCCTCGCTCTGGCAGTACGTCTGATATATGTCGGGCTAGCCCGCGGGCACGTATGGTGTCGCCATAATGGAGTGGTAAAGCAGCAGGCATTATGGATTGAGAGCGAGCCGACTCGTCCATGAATCTGCCCCTAACTGTTCTTCTGCCTTTGTGGCCCGTAACGATCGGCTGGCTCCCCTCTGTCACCATATTTCCTCCATCTTAGTTTAGAAGCAGAGATATATCTCTACATAAAGGCTGACACAAAGAGGGCTGGAGAGCCTTGCATGCACCCCAACACAAAAGACTCGGGCCTGGTGGTTGATAAAGGCTTATGGAGAGAAGAGGAGCTGATGGCCAGGGGACTGTTGGAAAGACCTATTCTCTTCACAGACAAAGACACGCTCTCACTCAAGACACTATCTGTGTGCCGTGACGCTGTTTGTGAATGCGTGCATGTGCCCTCCTCACTTTTTCTCATCCTTTGCTCTCTCTCCTTTCACACACACTAATACTCACACGAACACACACACACAGACTTTCTTTCTTGTTAGAAGATGCTAATATAGCAGACGACAAAGCCCCAGTAGACAGCTCTCAGACAAAACACTTCCTTTTTAAAGCAGTTCATCTTTATGCAGAGCCTATCCAAAGGCCTGCCAAAGCATGGTCTCTTGAAAAGCAGGATTTTCACCACCGCTCAGTCATTCCTGACATCTATTCAGTCTCACTTCATTAGTGCAGCGGCTGATCACGCTGATGTTTGAGGACATCAGGTTGGTTATTAATTGCTGCCTCCGATACCGAATACGACAGCCTGTCCGCCTTGATAAATCTGCAGCGTGTGTCTTTAGCGGCCTCACCTGTCTGATTTATTTATTTGTTTATTTTTTTTACCTACAGAAAAGTGGGTGAGAGGCCGAGCCATCGACCGTGGCGAGGTCGACATCGGGACTCAGCAGAGCCAGGCAATCCCGCCGGGACTTTTTTGGAGGTTTCATATAACTGTGCACCATCCGACCTACATCAAGTTCAATCTTTCTCTTTCACACAACGCACTGCTGGGGGTCTACGGTCGCAGGAACATACCGCCTACACACACTCAGGTAAAGAAGGACCATGTCGTGGCGTGCTGTTCAGCAGATGGGCTTGTTTGCTTCAGCCACTACAGATCCCATCCACACTAATGCACCTATTTCTCTCCACTTTGTCCTTGCGTCCGCGCTGAGGTGATTTTCAGTTGTGAGCAACGTTAAACACTTATTTGAACACGATTACGTGGCATTATCTTCCTTGATCCCGAACTCCTGATACTCCCGGATGCTCTAGACACACACGAGAAATTATTTTAGTTTGAAAATCTTTTTAAAAACATCTATTCTGATACACTGGCTGTCTTTTTTTGTCCTTTTTTTCCCTCTACAACCACATCTCTTTATTTATCAACATCTTTGTTCTTCCTAATCTCAAACTTTGTCTGTGTGCTCATTCAGCCAGACAGAGCATGACAGCAAGCACATTTTCACCCAATCTGACAGCTGGAATAGGTTTTTGGTTATCTTTCTTTTTGATTCGCTGTTACTTTTTCTCAATTTTGATGTCTCTAGATTTCTTGTCCTAAAAGAGGTGGAAGTCGCATTTTCTTTTTTAGTTCAAATGCCGATTTGCGTGGAGACAGATGTCCATAAACTGCATTTATTCACGTTTTTGTGAGACAAACGTGTTAGAACAAACAAAAACAGTTAAATCGATAACTGGCTGCAGCAGAGCATGAATTTGCTGTCTGCCTGTTTAACAGGTAGCATTTATGAACCATGAACCAAAAAAAAAAAAAAAAAAAATCACTGCTTTAAACTTGTTCTGACAACACAAAGAGAAAAACATGTAAATGAGATCAATTAAATTGTGAGTTCAGCTGTACTGAAACACAGTGTTAGAGTTGCTGATGGAAAACTGAGTTTATTTGTCTTCTTTAGACTCGTGCGTGCTTTTCTCATACTGAATACGATGCTAATTTTCCAGCTAAGAAAACAAACAAAACATGAAGAAAAAGCAATTCTCCCCACGCGGACACGTGTCTTCCTCAAACGGCGCACGGCCACCCTAAAAAGTGCGGACGCGCCTCGTTTTTTTTTTCGGAAAGAAAACGCTGATGTTAGCGTCTCGTAATCGTACAACGTGTAGAGCAGCACTGTGCCGTTCGAGACGCACAGATACAGACAAAAATACAACACACACTGAGTCATCTGCTTTTTAACATCAGTGCGCCCCTGCTCTCGCCTGCATGAAGAGGTCTAATTAGCTGTTTTTGACACTAGTGTGACACACAGCCCTCAGGGGAAATAAGACTCAGCGAGTGCTTGCTAGTTCAAGGAGGTTTGAGGATGGATAGGAGGGGAGGGAGAGAGAGGAGATGAGGGTGGTGGGGGAAAGTTAAAGAGGGAGAGAAAGAAGCACAAAAAGGTTAAGACAGATGAAATAATAGTCTGCGCCGCTGAAAACCTGGGTGGTAAAGTGTGCCCGTGCTATTAGCAGCATGTCAAGTTTTGAGCCAGCTGCTGTTAGAAAAGTGAGAAGCAGCAGAAAAAAAGCATTCCTCCTTTTCTTCGGCCTCTGGATTCATATTTTATATGCGCATCACGAGTTCTAGTCCCCAATTTCTTGTAGCCACCCAGTTTTCTAATAGCATTCGGTTCAGCTTCACGCAGCTAGCCCAACAACAGCCACACGCCACCGCACAAAGTTTGCCTCGCTCATTTCAATCACCCTCATGCAGCTTTTGCAAATTCCCATGTTTTTCTTGCTGTTTTCTTCAAACTGGTTGATAACGCTGTTTCCTGGTTATGTTGGGTTCAGTTTGACTTTGTAAAACTGCTGGATGGGAAGGCCCTGCCCAGGTCCTTGACTGACCCCGTCTCAACTGCCAAAGCTCCCAAAGGCCTGCTACTGAGCGGCCTCCAAGAAACAGGCTTCATCGAGTACATGGACCCCGGCACCTGGCACCTGGCTCTCTACAACGACGGCCGCAACCTGGAGCAGGTGTTACTCCACAGCACTCCCATAGGTGAGGAGGATTAGCACAGATTTACTAAAGCAATACTTTTTTTCTGAGTATTTGTCTTGCTTTACATGTGCGTTTCACTGATAATGTCTCGGGGCCGCTGCACTCTCGTTCTGTCGTCCTTTTTAATCTGCGAATATGCAGAAGCGTAAGGACGCGGTCAAGAGTGGTGTGAAACTCATTGACATTTGAAGGGAACTTTTCCTATTATGCGAGTGAGTTTGGCATGGCATGAGACAGCCGTTAGAAAGGGGAGGACAGCTCCTGTAGTAATGACAGGGCTTGCTAACTGCAGCTCATTGCTATGACACACACGGATGGCAGTGTAAATTGAAGGATGTGAATAATGCAAGAGTACGTGGCTGAATATAGACAAGTGGATAATTACCAGGGCAGTTTCTTCACTCCCACTTTGCCCAGTAGTCCTTAACAGAATACAGTGTTGAAATAACCAACAAAAAAAAAGGAAGCGTAGTGGCAAAGTAATGCCATGGAGCAACACTGACACACATATCGTGAGCCTCCATGAAAAAAAAAAGTTTATATTTTGGGATGTTTTTCCTCGCGCATCTCTTATGACGAGGTTTTCCTATTATTCAGGAAATGATCAGGAACATTATGCGTGGCTGACGTGATGCTTTTAGGCTAAATATGTATCAAGAACCTCTTCAAAACCCAAGTTGCAAGCCAATCAGTAAACAGCTCCACAGAGGCAAAACATTGTACTGAAGACATCTTTCATCGTCATATTGACAGAGTCTTTTTTACAATGACTGACAGCGTGCGACAGCTAAACACAGATTTTATTTCAGAGCTGTCAAACATTTGTTGACACGTGTGCTGTCTGTAAAGTCTGGAATAGACCAGACTCTTTTTTTTTTTCCTTCCCAGTCACATATTTCGTGCTAAACAGGAACCAGGAAGAATTTTTGTTGCCTCTCTTTAATAATCAAAAACAACAACAGATGGCTTTAGTCTACCGACAAGGTCGTTCAAAACAATTAATCGAGCGATACAACTTGAAAGGCAAAAATAATATTAATGGATTAAGGTCAAAGTTCATTTTACTGCCTATTTACACATCTGAGAGAAGTTACGGCGGGACACCGCTTCCTTTCAGTGGCAGAAGATGAAAGCCGCCCAGCCACTGTACGGTAAATCCTAATAAGCGACACGATGTGCTGTAGCCCGAGAGTTGAACCTTGATGATGAGGAGATGAGGGAGAATTGAGACGATCTCTGTCGGGAAACTGAGCTTTTCCGCAGCCAGTAGTAACCGGATACAGCGAAGAAACGAGAGAGAATAAATAAGCGAAAAGCGACCGTGAAAATAAATAAATAAAGGAAGATGAAATCAATAGAGTGTGGAGTATGACAAGAAGTAAAAATATGAGAGCACAAAGATGATAGGACAATACCTGAAATGGTGCTGATTGCGGTTTTTGAAAGAAAAAAAAATTGCTTGTTGCTTTGGGATGTAAAACATGATTGCAAGAGTAATGAGGCGTGGGGTTACCCGAGAGAGACGAAACCCTGCCATGGATGTTCACAGTAGTCATTATCGTTGGGGGGGAAACAAAAGCTGAAAAGAAGAAAGAATCGAGTCAGGTTAGGCCGTTTAAAATCACACGTGTTTTGTCAGCGGACACCCCACCTTTGTCGTTCAGAAGATGTATTTTGTTGTCCTTTCACGGGCCATCTCACACACACACACACACACGTGCAAAAGCACAACACAGTCATATCGAACTTTCTCGCAGCTGAAAATTGTCTGCATAAATTCTGATATAGATACTGTAATATATGCCAATGTGTGCGTACAGTATAAAGCCGATCTCGGTGATTCTATCGTGTATAAATGGATGACATAAAAGAAAAAAGACTGAAAAGGTACATGCTGATTTCAAAATAGATGCCATTATGGGAATCAGATCGCATTTTCAAACATATTCTCTGCTGTAAAAAATGCCGGCAGATGCGGATAAAGCCCCTTTTTTCCTTTTCCGCCGATACCGACGTTTACACGCAGGCCAGTTTGCCAGCACCGTCTTCTTTTTAAATCTGCTTAGGGAGAGAGTGCTGCTCCCCGCAGGGCTGTTAATTATACATAATTGCTTATTCACCTGCCATCACACGTGTGCTTGAATATTACGTCTTTAAAACAATGGCCATTAGAAGAAGGAGGAAAAAAAATCTGGGAAAGTTTGCTTCATAACTTTTAATAAAACAGAGGATAAACAAAAATGGTGGTTGGCTAGAGGCTGGATACTTCTAGTTAGCTGAGCAGCCATTTCATCTTTTTTTTTTTTCATAAATTCATAAAGCCCAAGGGTCATAAAGCATGGCTGAATCTTTACAGGCTCATAAAGTACAATTGGAATGCTTATTTGACCAATCAGATCACTTGGCTGGAAGCACCCATTTTATAATAGCATTTAACTTCAATAACTTATGGCATGAGTGATTTCTAACTGGCCGGGGTTTAGTCAGTGGAAAGAAGAGAGTGGGCGTCTCACGAATGCCCGCACACGTGCACGCTCACGCACACGCCGGAGCAAACACAGGCATGGCTTTCTTATACGTTACCTCTTAATTGCCTGGAGAGGTTTATGTTTGAGACGTTGACCTGAAAAGATACGGAGCTTATATCGCTGCTGCAACCCTGCAGCCGTGTGAGAGATCTGAGGGATCGCTCGCCTCCGCCAGATTCAAAAGCAACTCGGTGACCTTGCAGATGAGTTTTTGTTCATTACATGTGTCAGGTGCCACAGTCAATATTGGAATTTGTGCATAGGAGGCTCTTTTTTTTTTTCTTCCCCCGAGCGTGAGAAAGAGAAACATTTGTGATTTCTCCCGACTGTGTGGGAGAGGAGATGATTGCCACTCCTTCTCTCCATCAGTGTGACGATGACAGGTGATGGAGGTGAAAATGACTTTGGTTTCTGTAGTGATGCGCCGCTGTGGAGGATAACGCTGCGCTGCCGGCTACTGGCAGGGCCTGTCTCATTAGCATGTGTCACACGCGCCTCAAGGCGGGTGTCACATAATAACTTTGTGTGCATGTGTTTGTAAGTGTGTGCGTGTGTGTGTGAGCCAAGCCACTGAAGGATTTGTCATCCATGCTCCCTGAGCAGAGCGAGCCAGGGGACTGCAGTGGTTTGACTCTATCGTCGATCCCTGTTCAGAGGAGAGCGAGCAGGACGGCGCAGGGTCAAATAAAGGATGACATCCTCGACACTCGTTTTAATTACTTTATCTAGCTTAGATGGAGCTCGCCTGCCACGAGACAACCAGCAGCATGGTTCAAATCCCCAGCTCTGCCAGCTGATGGATTCTTCTTCACCAGAAACTTCTGTCCTGAGCAGAGCTGAGAGCGAAGCTCCCGTAATGCTCTAAAATCATGAAAGCGCGCTCCGTTTTTATCTCGCCTATCTGCTCGGGCCCCGAGAATGAGCTCTGACATGATGGACGTATCAATAAGAGAAAAAGGGAGAAGAGTAAAAAAGAAGTTCTTCCTTTTGAAGTCTGATTGAGGATTACGATGAAATGCACATAGCCTACAGAGGGATAGGATGAAGCGCAAACATCCAGATGAGACAATGCGCTAGTAGAAACAAGCATCACATTGATCTTGTGCAATGCCCAGAGTGCATCTACTGTAGCGACGCGCGATTGTATATTCTCCACTTATTCGTGCACTCACAATGTCAGATTTTATGTTGTTCCAAACTGCGGCCCGTGTAAACAGTTTGTTGATTAAGCCTTGATGTTTGTAAATTTGCGTACCGCGTGTTTCCAACCTGTAATGCGGTATAATGTGCTTAGTGCTACTGAGTGTAAGTGAGTGCTTGGCCGTTCCCCAGAGAGTGATAGCAGCTGGATCAGACTAATCTAATATAGCCCCTGTGTCTGGGGAGCCATCCATTGCTTATCAGATCTCTCATTCAATAACAGTGAGCCATGTCAGCTTATGGAGTTACATGCAGAATATTTTTTCGTTCTTGTGTTGTTTTCTGTTTTTTATGTCTGATTTGTGAACGTGTGTGTCTGTTTGTGTGTGGGTATGCAGACTCAATGGACGGCTGTTCCACAGACTGTAACGGAAATGGAGAGTGTGTCGCTGGACACTGCCACTGCTTTGCTGGATTCCTTGGTCCTGACTGTGCCAAAGGTAAGAAATATATAAATATATATATATATATGTACATATATATAAATAAAGAGAGAGAGATTGCCAACAAATCTCAGTTTGAGAACAAGTTAAAAAAAATGCATCTTTTATACTTTCCAGCCTCCCCACACGGTCTGGAGGGACTTTTGTAGCCCTGAGCCTGTTCACTTCTGCCGAAAATGTTTCTAGAAGTTGTCACAAATGTGTAATTCTTTTATATATGTATATATATTAAGATTTAGTCATGTCCCAAAACAGCTACAAAGTAATTTTCGTTTTGCAAAGTTTGCAAGTCCTGACATTTTTTGGAGGTACTATTTCATCATGCGGATGAATACACACATATACGCGGGGTTTTTCCAAGCACAAAATGGGCATTTGCGGTTCTCCTACTGTCTTCACATATGAGTGTGTGATATCTTACTAAGCAGAGCTGTTTCCGGTCTGTGGAGTTTTCTGTGACCAGCAACTACACATTTGGGTAAAAGTCTTCTGTAGATTGATGGAATATATTTCTATATTTTTCTGTAAAGGAGGAAGACTTTCTGAAGATATTTCAAAGTTTTTCTTTGGACATTTACTACTTTTTCATTCATTTTCAGTCCTGTCCTTGTCCCTGACCATTTTGGTAAGCTACTTAACACTGACCTTTGAATCATTCAAGCTTAAAACAGCCTCTGAACTCAAGGGATGAACCAGTGTTGTGTCTCCACAGAACTTATCTTTAGGCTGTTTGTTTTTAGCAGAAACACACAATTCGCTCCATTCTACAGTTCAAATAAAAAAAAAATGCCAAAGATAACACAATCTCATAGGTATAAAATGGCATTTTTGCACCAACAAGGTGGTTCCCGGGGATTTATTAGCTGGAAACTTGACATGCTCTTCAGTCTGTCCATGAAAAATTTGCGGAAACTGGACAAGTTTCCTCAAAAAGAACAGAAAAAGAAGCGGTAGGCCAAAAAATATATATATATATAGACAGCAGAGGAGCAGCATCTGAAAGTATAGACAAAAAGTTCAGCAAAGACCAGAACACAGAACCTGAGAGATGTATCTGACCCTACATGGTTTGGGGCCTTATTTCAGCCAGTGGTGTCAGACAGTTTGTCAAAGTTTATGTAATTAGTAAGTTTATGTAATAAAATTACCAAAAAAGTTAGATTTTGATCCACAATGCAGTACCGTCTGAACAAAGCTTGCACTGGCAGAATGCTACTGTAGCATTTATTCTGATATATAATAATAATAATAATAACAATATATTTCAACGCTTTCTTCTTTTTGAAATAAGTCTAAAGTAAATAATCATTTTAGTTACTTCAGTAAGAGCTACCTCGTCAGGGGCTACTGTGTGAATTAGAGTCAGTACAGTAGCATGGAGAGGGAGTGAACAGGCTCTGGTGGCAGAGATTTGCTGTAACCGTCACATTTCCTGTAGCGTTGTTTCTCAGTAAACACCATCTCATACTTCAGTGAGCGCCACCCTTCATTTCTGATAAACTGTGAAATGTCTGCATGAAGTCGTACGTTGTACCAAGTCAGTGAAGACATCGGCAGCTGAACACTTTTGGCTAGTCTTCATTACTGACCAGATCTTGTTTGCTCCCGTTTGCTCTGCCTCCCTCCCTCTGCATCTCCGCGGACGCTCTATTTCCTCTCCCTCTTTCTACCTCTTATGCATTCTCCCCAAGAGAGTCAGTCTTTGTAAAAATTATTGTAGTTGAATCTGTCTCATTGTGTAGAAACAGGTGATATGATATCACATCCTATGATTTATTTACGCTCATCATTTATTCATACGCTCCTGCCGTCTTTGCTCATTTGCTCGTGCTGTAATATCCTCCGCTCGAAAAAGTTAGACAGCAAGTTTTAGCACGAGCTGTAAAATGTGAAGTGTGATTTTATTACCGTGTGGTTCGATTTAACAAGGGATCAAACAAACACAAAACACACCAGGCCCTCATTGCAAATTATTCTAGAAAAAAAAAAGGCGATGGCTATGGATCATCTTTTTAATGCGTTTGAACGCCCCGAGCTCTGACTGCGAGCGTGACGCGTGACACTCGCTGACTTCTATTCTACCTGTCATTACATTAGCCACACAGCTCTCCATCTCTGCATGGAGATAGCGCTGCCTCATTCTTTAAATCCCTAATGCTCTCTTTCCTAATCTTCGTTTTCACGATTGTTTTCACGGCCCGTTCAGAATGAGTGAGGTGACGTTGGGAGGATTTTCTACAATTCCTGGGTTGCCGTGGTAGCCAGGCTCAGGTGGTGCTTGAGTAAATTGAAACAGCGTGAGGGATAAGCTGGAGTGTGTGCGCGTGTGTACAGGTGTGTGTGTGTGCGTGTGAGGGAGAGAGAGGGAAAGACAGGGAGACAGAGGCTGCTTGAGGATTTGCTGAATCTGCGCACTACTGAGATAAGAGAGCGTAGCCCCACTCACGGTAGGTTACCACGGTCTTCCAGCTAATATACTGCAGCACTGTGTGTGTGTTTGTGCATAGGTGTATGACAGAATATGTGTATAATATATGTGTGATCTGTGTTTGTCCTGTTGCAGATTCATGCCCCGTGTTGTGCAGCGGTAACGGCATGTATGAGAAAGGAAGGTGCGTGTGCCTGGAAGGGTGGAAGGGGGCAGAGTGCAACGTGGAGGAAGGTCAGTGCATCGATCCCACCTGCTCCAACCACGGCACCTGCATCCAGGGCATCTGCATTTGCAGTCCGGCCTACAAGGGTGTTAATTGTGAACAAGGTAAGAACTGTTAAACCACATGATGTTGTTTACACTGCTAAAAAAAAAAGAAAAAAAAGAAGAAGAAATGGTTCCACTTGCACACAAATGACTTTGCTGTTTTTATTAAAAGCAAGAATTGAATTTAACACCACCCTAATCAATATTTTTATATTGACCAAGGATCAAATGACTCCGTGCGATACGACAAAGGTACCACAGACTGACGGACCGTGAGAGTCTCTACAGAGCAGTTTACCTTCGCAGTTTTCACTTTTACTTTCCCCAAATCGCAAATTTCCTTTCTTGGATGAACTTCATACAGCCTTTGTCCTCGCCCACTCTGCAGCTGTAGCAGCCAGCTGTTTTTGTACCTGCTGCACCACATGGCAGGCAGACGAAGTTAGAAACATGATAGTGAACTTAATTTTGTTTTGTCTCCCTACACTGACCCCATCGGGTTGCAGCAGAACGATGCCCCCCCCCCGCTGGTTCTTCCTTGTGCTTGTTGTTTTCTCTGTATAATGGCCGGGTCTTTACCTTGCACTGTGGTTCAGGGGGTTGGGATGCTCATCTTGTAACTGGAAGGTTGCCAGTTCAATCCCCCCGGCTCTCTGTCCTGGTCGTTGTGTCCTTGGGCATGACACTTTACCCTACCCCCTACTGGTGTTGGCCAGAGGGGCCGATGGCACGATATGGCAGCCTCGCTTCTGCCCCCCAGGGCAGCTGTGGCTACAACTGTAGCTTGCCTCCACCAGTGTGTGAATGAATAGTGGAATTGTAAAGCGCTTTGGGTGCCTTGAAACCGCTATATACATGCAATCCATCATAAAATACCTCGATGTGATGGTTTTTACGATTCGGTGCTATTTATATTTCATATATGGATCATATCTTTTAGAAATCAAACATTTTTATCAGACCTGAACCGTGAATTAGAGCCTACTCTGTTTCCATCTTCAGTCTAAACCTTTTTTTTCCAGTTAGCAATCACGTTAAAATATACTTATTCTTCTTTAATGCTTTATTTCCTTTTTTTTCTCCAACATTTTTTCTCCGACATTAAAGTAAGAATGTCGTGAAATTGTAAGCAAATGTCAACAATGTCACTGAGAGATCAAAGAGAAAGAGAAAAATTGCAGACATATTTAGTTATAAACATGTAGACTTATATACACATACAAATGAGTGATACTTTCACTCTTCAAATTAGAAGACAAAACAAGTTTCATACAGTCGTGATCACACTTGACTTTTTAATGTTTCACATAATAAAGCCACATTCAGGAAAAACACTTCTAAATATCCCAGTGTGGTTTATCCAAAAACTGCAGCAGTGGACAGATCCGGTGGTCCTTGTCATACATGCATTTATTCAGGAGAGGCTGCCCAGGCCTTGCTTCTTCTTTGTCATCACACCTACAGGCTAAATGTGTTTCCTCATAAAGAGAAATGGGGGGTGTGGCAGTAAGCAGACTGAAGATACTCAGTGTGCACGTGTCAATTTAGCATCATTGTGATTCTGCGTATAATATATGCGGAGTGGCAAGAAAGAATTTAGCCTGTGCATGTTTCATGGAGAGGGCAAGAACATCTATTCAGACTGACTTAAGGAGGGAAAAGCGATCGCTAAACCTTCGTTATCAATTACGCTTTCCTGGAAACGACAAATGGCATAGCATGAAAAAAAAAACTGTAAGGAAGGAAGGAAGTAAAAAAACAATGACAGTGCAATTGATTCCTGGACTCAGGTAGTTAAGGCACTTTGCAGCTGTTGGAGTAAAACAAGCCTTGGTCATTTGCCATATCCTCTTCATTGTAAAACCACCCAATAAATTACCGAAAAACAAACAAAGCTGCAGTATTTGAAAACAATTATTACGTTACACCTGACAGAAACACCGATGACACAGCTGTCCTAAAGACCTCCGCACTGCTGCCTTCTCTGTCTTGGCCTGTAGAGACCGAGTCACGTGTTTGACCTTGAGCGGTAGAGCTGAGCTGAGCCGAGTTTAGCCGAACTATGCTGAGCTTTGGCTCGGTGCTCAGGGCTGTAATTACACACACTAACACAGCGTAGCATGGACCACCATGACACACACACACAGCCGCACACCAACCAACCCATTTCACCCCTTATCAAAGCCTCGGCTCTAAGTGTCCTATGAAGTGTAATGTTGTGGAACAGATACAGGGATTGTATCTGGGGTGGTTAACTCCTGGATGGGATGCAAAGAACACTGCTTTCATACTCGGTGAACTGATGATTATAATGAGACAGGCCCTCGCCACCCCTATCCCCCCCGCTCCTTTCCTTCACCTCTGACTCAGCCGTGCTTTTATATTCCACCCTCCCCTCCATCCGCAGTGGACTGTGTAGACCCTCAGTGCGGCGGGCACGGCGTGTGCGTGCGTGGGGAGTGCGTGTGCTCGGCGGGCTGGGCGGGAGTGAGCTGCGATGACCCGCTGCCAGCCTGTCAGGAGCAGTGTTCGGGACACGGCACCTATCTCCCAGAGTCAGACACCTGCGCCTGCCAGCCCAACTGGACGGGACCAGACTGCTACACCGGTAAGACCTGAGGATTATTGTTCACATGGAGGAAAAAAAAACCCCCAACAACAACAACAAAAAAAAACACTGAAAATTGAAAGTGCACATCGCTAGGTTGCCAGTGTTCTGGTAGCACACATGGTCTTGCCAGATACTATTTTCTGGGGATTTGATAGACATGAGAGAAATATGGATTGGAGCCATGCTGTGAGATGTGTGTATGCGCCTGCACATGCGTGTGTGTTCACATGGGCGTTTTGTGCGCTCACTCTTCATGCTAGTCATAAATGAGATTTCCTCTCATGACTCTTTGAGTGCAGCAGCTACACCGCAACACACACACGCTCATGTGCACACAAATACACAGGCGCTCGGACGCTCGCATTCCGTTTTAGCTAAATGAGGAAAAAAATTACAGTGAGAAAAATGTTTTTTTTTTTTAAAAGACTTCCTCTCTCATTTGGACTGGAAGGTCTGTCAGAGACCCTAACTCTGAGGAGCGTTCAGCTTGACATTTAAAAGCTCGCCAGTATTTATCACATACCTGAACACAACACATTAGTTAGTGAGTGTTTGTTAAATATAGATGTGAAAGCCCCGATAGATCTGAAACGACTTTTATTCTGCTTGCTTGCAAAGACAGCAGTTCTTCACCGATTATGAAGGAAAAAGACCAGAACAAGGCGAGCAGAGCAAGTCTACTGCGGTGTCTAAACGTAGGTAACAGCGTGGCGTGGTACACAGTGGGGGGGAAAAAAAAGAGGTTTCCTTGTCCTTGCAGTGTAAGCTGACAGAGAGGAAAATAGCCATTTTAAGGCTGGCTTTTCTCTGGTTCCACCAGACTAACTTAATGCTGGCGTTGGGAAGAATCCTCTTTGCCATGCACACCAATGATTTGCAGGCAATTGGCATTAGCGCTTGCTCTCAGGTGTGCGCATGCCTTATTATAGTGATATAGCCCATGATAATGATAGACCGTGGCTGAATATCTGAGATATGAGTGGCCTCCCTCTACCTGCCGGGCTTTTAATCAAAAGGACCCAGCAATTCTATGTCCTGGTCTTGTTGAGGCATAGCTAAGTTAATGTAATTCTAATAGAGAGCCAAAAAAAACCTCTCCAACTTTAATCCACTTTTTCCTCCCTCTCCATGCTATGTATATTTAAATTGAAATAACTTTTTACTGCAGCTGGATAAGTAGTCTTTGTGTGCCTCCAGCACTTTGCTCTCTTTACTGATGGATGAGGCTTTGCCT
>VUQR01036431.1:14586-47598 GCA_015108515.1 Hemichromis elongatus
ACAGAGAAAAGGAAATAGACAAAAACAGGAGGAGGAAAGAATTTTAAATGCATGTTGCAAGACAGAGGGGAAGAAAGTTACGGAGAAAAGAGAAAGTTAGTGGAGAAGATGAGGGAAAATGAAGAAAGAGAAAAAAGAGGAGGTATTAACATACCCAACATATCTGATCAAAATGTCAGAAAAGAATAATAGAGCCGAATTTGAATCCCTGTAGTTTAAATATGCGGTGCAAATACGAATCATTTGGCTGTTATGAGTGTATTCACTCTTCTCCTCCTTCAGGGAGCTCAGCTATTAGAAGTGGGAAGATTGTGTATTGTGAGAATGTAGACTCTTTAGTCTCTGAGGTTATCTTTTTCTATCGCTTGGTTTTTTTTTTCTCACCTGTATCCAATGGCTCACCCCCAACTCTTTTAAACTTCTTTCTGCTCTCTGCGTCCCCGGTGTCTCTTTTACATTTTTTTTTTCCTCTTCCACCGCTCAATTCCTCCATCTGTTCCACTCCCTCTCATTCCCTTCCCCTCTCACACTTAAATTCTTTTTTCCTTTTTTTTTTTCTTCTCACGCATATCTCCACCCACCTGTTCGGCAGAGCTGTGCCCGGTGCCATGTGGCAGCCACGGCGTTTGCTCTGAAGGCCAGTGCCAGTGTGAGGAGGGTTGGATTGGCGCTGCGTGCGACCAGAGAGCATGCCATCCTCGCTGCGAAGAGCATGGCCAGTGCCACGATGGGACGTGCGTGTGCCAACCTGGCTGGGAGGGAGAGCACTGTAACATTGGTGAGCGGCGCCCGAGTCCACGTGGGAGTGTTCGGTTGTCTTGTGATATTTTGATGAGTATGATTAATGCACTTTTTTTTTTTTTTTTAAAGAGGTGTTGTTGTTGTTCTTTGGATGTTTTCCATTTACAATCATTCTCATTTTACGCAATTCTCACTTATTTGTCCCCGCAGTTACTCATGATTTGGATGTCGTAGTGAAAGGTAATTTATTTTTACTCAGGTGTTAAATTTCACATTGTGCTCCTCCAGCATCCTCACAAGTGCTAAAACTCTGTGTCTGTGTGCACGAACACGTGGGACACACCTTTTCAGATGGCTGCCCGGGGTTGTGCAGCGGGCACGGGCGCTGTACCCTGGAGCAGAGCGGCTGGCGTTGCGTCTGCCAGGCTGGATGGAGTGGGCCTGGATGCAGCGTTGTCATGGAAACTGACTGCAGTGATGGAACAGACAACGACGGAGGTGAAATTCTACCATCTTCTGTCATTTTCCATCTCTTTTCCTCTTTTTTCTCTGTCCTTTTCTGGCAGATTGTCCCTTCTATTCTACTACTTCTTGTTCTGTTTTCCCCTAAACAAAAAAAATAAAAAATCAGCCTCATTGTTCCTCCCCTTCATCGCTCCGTGTTATCCCAGTCCTGCTGAGACTCCTGAAGAGTCCTGCTGGTCATTATTATACTGAATATGTATTTGTGTGTGTATGCGTCTTCATTTTGTGCGAGTGTGTTTGTCTGCTTTTCCTCTTATCACAGCTAAATGTCTAATATGCATACCACCTGCTAGGATAAAAGGCACTCGGAGAAAATTTCCCAAGTCCAAATACAGTAAACCATGCATAATAGATTTCTGCTTCTTTTTTGCTTATGGTTGTCAGGTGTCTGGTGGCAGGTGAGAGGTTTGTGTCTCAAGGCCATGTAGTTGTGATTTCCTAGATGAAGAAAGGAACATTTCAGCAGTGGCAGGATCTCTACTCATTACAATCATTCCGTCGCCATTTCGGTCCCATCTGCAGCTCTTTTACAAAATAAAAAAAGCTAGTTGTAAGGATGTAGTGCAGTATTACATTGCTTTCAACTGTGCCCATTCACTTTGAAACTCTATCAAATATCCATTATGGGCATGGCGTTAAGCCGGGGCTGTAATCCATCATTGCAAACAAGGTAGTGTTGCTTTTGTTTAGAGGAAAACCCGCTTTTTTCCTTTCTTTGTTTTTGTTTGTGGCTCCAAGTTTTTTGATGAGTGTTGTTTGAATCAGCCACAGGAAACCACAAACACATACATATTTTTTTTTTTTTTTTTTTTTGTAGTTCAAGTTTTCTGGTTGCACAGGGTTTTTTCTTAGGTGGCTACAAAGAGCTCTCTTTTTTTTTTCTTCTGCACGTTGTTTACACAAACTGCATGATTGAATCGGCAACACTTCACAAAATCGGCGCTGATGGCTGTTCAGCACATGAATTACAGGTCCTTATTTTGGATTATAACGTCAGAGCCCGGGCAATAAAAAATGTTTTGTGGACTGTAAAATAGGGGCTGAATAGAGGAAAGGAGTCCTAGCAGGACTGTGTCTTGCCAGCAGTGTGGTTATGCGTCTGTATTGTATCGATGGATTATGTCTTTTTGTTTGGTCTATTTTTGTGTGTGCGTGTGTTCATTTGTGGTTTTTAAGGAATAAAGGACTGTTGTGGTGATGAATAGCATTAACTGTTTATGCAGTCACACTCATTTCTTCATTTAACGGTGCACTTTCACCATTTTTTTACATAAATGTCAGCATACTGCTTAAGGGAATACTCTCCACCCTGGGAAAAAGCTATACAGTGTCTTCTGTGGTACTGGGGGAGTTCTGTCAGATTTGTAAGAAATGTAAGAAATGATGACATCAGGAGTTATCTCAGCTAGCTACAAAGTTAGATAAAACAAAGTATTAGAATTTGAAGACATAAGATTTACTTATCCAGCTAGGCTTGGAGCCTTTCCCGGCTTACGTTAGGGTAGACGCTGAGTGCATCGGCAGGCCATCATGGGGCTATATGTTAAGGTACAATTAAAACATCTCAACCTGGTTCGGGAACAGCACCATGCAGGACAAACGAGCTCTACAGAGGGTGGTGCGATCAGCTGAGCACATCATCCGCACCGGGCTCCCTGACCTGCACTCAATCTACAGCAAGCGGTGCTGGACCAAGGCCAGGAAGATTGTGAAGGACCCCAGCCACCCCACAACAGACTGTTCTCTCTGTTGAGGTCAGGAAAGCGATTCCACTCCCTGAAGACCAACACAGAGAGACTGAGGAGGAGCTTCTTCCCGCAGGCGATACACTCTCTTATTCAGTCCACCACACTGTACTGCTACCCGGATGCACAGTCACTTTAAACATTTAAGCACTTAACCCGTGCCATTTCTATTTATTTATTTATACCCGTTTCTTATATTGTATATTATAGTTGTATCTTGTACAACACAGCTGTCTTTTATTTTCTTATTTTCTATTTTTTTCATATATGTCTCTTATTGCATATTTTGTACTGTACAGTTATGCTATGTTATTTTATTCTAATTCTACATTTTGTTTATTCTTTCTTAGTTAAACTTATCTTTTGTTTTCCTTTCCATATTTATTCTTTATTTCGTAGTCTTTTATTTTTAAGGTCACGGGCAGTTGTACAAAGCATTTCACTGCATATCGTACTGTGTATGATTGTGTATGTGACGAATAAAATTTGATTTGATTTTGATTCGAATTAAGTATCCACTGTTATAAGGAGAGCTGACATCCTGGATTCTTGTTGTCTGACACTCTGACAGCCTTGTGTCTGGTTTTCTGGCATGATGCTGGAAAGAGCCAGCCAGCACACACTCCAGGATGTCAGAACCCTGCCAAGAAATAGTCTGACCCATAACCTACCCTGTCATCCCCATAAAACTACAAACTGTTGTTATGGTTTTTGTTTGGAGGAGGAAAAAAATGTGATTTTTAATTTGTAATCTTGAAAGTTGCTTATTGGTTTTAATACCTTTGAACAAAGCCAGCTCAACTGTTTTCCGCATGCATGCACTTTTAGGCTAATTGGTTGCTGGGACTAAACATGGTTTTGGCAGAGCGGAATCGATTTTCTCGTCTGACTCTCAGCAAGAAATTACACTTTCTGTAATTTCAAACTTTTCCTGTAAAACCGAGGTTTCAAACATGAGGCCCGGGGCCCAGAATCAACCCTGCAAAGACACCAATCCGACCTGCTTTGGTGTCTGCTGTTTTTTTCTCCATCAGCACATATACATATAGACATTTCTGTCAGGTTTAAGTAAAGAAAAAGAAAAATAGGACATTTTCAATTAATTAATAAAAACCTTCTGTTTTATAATGTAATTACAGGACCCATCTGGGCAATGAGCTACCAGAACTTTCTCTGTAATGTTACACGTTTAATTCTGAAAATTTAAGCCCAAAGAATCGTACTGACAGATTTCTTTAATTTACTACAGCAGAATTACTTAATGTTAACGTAGAAAATTTGAGATGTATTATTAATTTGCACTTCATTTTCTTATATTGAGATCTCAGGGATTAAATGTGCAGTTAAACTTCTTTACACCCACAGAAAAGGGAGTTTCACTGGTCCGGCCCACTTAATATCAAAGTGGGCTGAATGTAGCTCACAATGTAGAATGAGTTTGAATCCTTGCTGTAGAAGACTGTGTGAGACATGGACGTACAGTGCATCTCATCTGGAAAGTGTTCCCAGCACTTCACTTATTTCACATTGTGTCATGTTACAGCTTTAGTCCAAAAAGGATTAAATTCATTTTTCAGCTATAAATCTTTTTCTTTAAGATTATTGTAAATTTATAAAAAAAAACAAAAAAATATAACATAAGGATTCACAGTCTTCGCTCCCTGCTTTACTGAAACCACCTTTACCAGCGTTTTATACCCTGAAGTCTTTTTGAATCTGATGCCACAAGCTGGCCATACCATTCTTTTTGAAGAACCTCTCAGTCTCCATCAGGCTGGATGAAGACACTCGAGGACATTCACAGAGCGGTCTAGAAGCTGGTCCTTTGTTATACTGGCTGTGCACTTCAGAGCGCTCTGGAGCAGATTATCATCAGGGACGTCTCTGTACGTTGCTGCATTCATCTTTCCCCGGACTGACTAGACAAAGAGGTCGTGCTGCCCCACAGCACGATGCTTCCACAACCGTGCTTCCCTGTAAGGATGCTATTGGCCAGATGAGAAGCAATGCCTGGGTTCCTCCAGACATGACGTTTGGCATTCAGGTCAAATTGAGTTCTATCTTTGTTTCATCAGAGCAGAGAATTTTATTTCTCATCGTCTGAGAGTCCTTAAGGTGACTTCTGATAAACTCCAGGTGGACCGTCGTGTGCTTTTTACCGAGTGGCTTTCCTCTGGCCACTCTACCATACAGGCCTGATTGGTAAAGTGATGCAGAAAAGGTTGGTTTCCTGTCTCCATATATCAACACTGAAGTTCTGCCAAACCAACCTCGGGTCACTTGTGTTTGCTGGGCGGCCAGCTCTACAAGAAGTCCTGGTGGTTCTTTCATGTACAGATGAGGATTTATGGGGTCCACTGTGCCCACTGGGACCTTCAATTGTGCAGAATGTCTTCTGTACCTCTCCACAGCTCTATGCCTCAATACAGTTCTGTCTCAGAGGTCTACAGAAAGTTACTTGGACTTTATGACTTGGTCTCTTGGCTTCAACTATGAGACCTTATATAGTCACAAATATGTCTTTCCTAATCATATCCAGTAAACTAAATTTAGCACAGGTGGACTCAAGTTATCAAGACATCTGTCAGATGATTAGTCGAAACATGATTCACCTGAGCTCAATTTAAAATGTTACAGCAAAGGCTGTGAATATTTATGTACATGTTTGACTTTGTTTTTATTTTGAATGAATTTTAAGCAGCACTTTAGCTGCTGCTAAGTTGGCACTTTTTTCTTTGGGGGCAGGTTACCATATCTGGATGGAAGGGAGGGGTAATAAGGTATCAGTTAGCACCTCCCAGCTAATTAGCACTAAGTAATGCACCAACAAAATATCAAAATTTCCCTCAGCAAACTTCTTGGTCTGTTAGTACAATTATTAGCACATTTTGTTGTGGAAGGCTGTAAACATGCTTTTTTTCTGCTTTGAAGTTGGACGTTTTAACACGGGAGACAATTTGCTTTTGGAGCCAGCCTCAATTCGAGGGACTGCAGATTTTGGCACGTTCGTGTCGCCTTCATTTTCCAGCTCCTTGGGGTGCAGTTTGAGCTCGTCCCACATGAGACTAAAAGACAGGATTTGATTTAATATTTTTTTTTCTTTGTGAAAGAGTAGGTTAAGTAGAGGTTGATGTAGCGAGCAGATGGAAGCCAGACAAAAAAAAACAAAAAACGATGCAATGAAAACACTCTATGGCAGTATATGCAAAATGGGATCACTGTAAACATACTGCATTAAAAAAAACATATGAATATTAATCTTCAAATGTCTAAATGTCTGTACTGAAGGTGTGAAAGTGTTCACTTTACTTGTGCTCATGCCAAAGAAGTGCTCGCTGACAACGCCTTATGCAGACAGTTTCTACTTCTCTTACCTTGCAGTGCTTCCACCTCTCTGTGCAGCTTTTCAAATGCCATAATTCAGCCATCTCTCTTAATTGGCAGATATACAGTAGGCTCTCATAGCCTTCTCTCAATGCAATCTTTTTGTCTCTGAAGATAGACAGAGATGGAATGATGCTATCACAAGTAATCATAGAATAAAGAGGAACGTTGAAGAGAGAGTTTCAATTATTCTGCCTGGATGGGAGCGAAGAAAAAAAACGCATTGTGCTCTTTTGAAAAAAAAATAGAAAAACAGCATTTATTCTGCACATCTGAGCGGTGAAATCATGTGCACATATATATTCATATGTATTACATGTGTTCCAAATTTCCATTTTCATTGCTCTTCTTTGTGCGCAGCTTTTAAGAGCCGCGCCTCCATAATAAGCTACAAACTTGTCTGTTCCTTGAATGATATTTCAAATTCAATTAATAATGTGCTTTCAAGTTCAGATAGTGAATCTTATGGAATTCAGCCATTGTACTGAGTTATCTTTGCAGGGGGAGGTTATAATAGAATATTGTTGGCCTTTGGCTCCCTGCTCTGTGGTCAGATGCATTTAAATGTCAGCACTGTTTCCTGCCTTTTCAGAAACAGGCTTGAAATAGGAAACACAAATGCCAGCCTGGGTCCTATTACCTGCCGCCCTGCTTTGTATCCGTGGCTCATTGTTTATGCCAGCCTTTTATGGATCACATTCAAATAATGCTGGCGATTCAAGTCTGATTTATAGCAATAGATGCTATAATTGTACTCTGATGGCCCCTAATAAATTTCATTTGATTGATTCTTGTGATAACGATGATGCATGCATAGTTCGTTATTGCGGAT
The DNA here is from genome assembly GCA_015108515.1 of Hemichromis elongatus. Classification (NCBI taxonomy): domain Eukaryota; kingdom Metazoa; phylum Chordata; class Actinopteri; order Cichliformes; family Cichlidae; genus Hemichromis; species Hemichromis elongatus. Next base: position 21,814 of record VUQR01036431.1, read on the forward strand.
CGCATTACTCCGAAAGAGTTTCTCACTGGCCGGCACTGCAAGAATCATTTATTTGATATTATGTCTGAGGTTTTATTGGGTCTGCCTCTAGTCTTTTCACTGAAGGTGGATACAGTACCTCGGCCTTTCAAATATGAACGTCCTCTTAACCTTATAGCCACTTGAAAATATTAAAGCCTGTGTTAATTATGAATTCTAAGTGAAGTAGTAAATTCAGGTGCTTGTTTGAAAATGTGTGTCTTTTTCGTACTGTTGCTCATGTCTTTTGTACATTTGTAACCTCCTGTGCGTTTCAGATGGCCTGATGGACTGCGTAGATCCCGATTGCTGCGAGCAGCTGAGCTGTGGCTCGGACCCCCTGTGCCAGGGCTCAGCCGACCCCTTGGCCCTGCTGCAGCAGGGCTCGTTTCCCCTCACCACACCCCATTCTCCCACCAGCACGCACACTCACAGCTTCTACCACCGCATCCGCTTCCTTCTTGGCAAGGCGGCAACACACACTCTCCCTGGAGACGTGCCCTTTGATACCAGGTATGCGTTTATTTACTCTTCGCGCCGTATTCTTGTATTTGTGTTTGTGCATCTGTGTCCTTGAGTTGTTTGACTGCACAGCGCGCTGAAAGACCTCGGGAGTAGATAATGGACAAATACATCCATTTTAATGACTTGCAACGTCCACTGGATGTCATTTGTTTAATGAGGATTTGTGTTTGCATGTGAATGGGGCATGTCTCGTGTTCAGGCGCCTGCGCGTGCATCTGTTACCCCGAAGATCGGCAGTCGCACGGCAGCACGTTGTTCCTTCTTCCAGGATCCGTGTCAGAATCCAGCTACAGAGTGTTTGTTTGGTACATATTAATGCTTTATGTGTCATTCAGTTACACCAGTCGTAAAGGTGTCACCATAAATTTTTCAGCACCCTCTGACTGCCGTCTAAAAGCGCAAATCCATCTCAGCGACATTATGATGACCTAGAAAATTTGGTTTGGAAAACAAAAGGGGATACCACTTTGAAAAATGGCAAAGTGTTTTTTTTCCCCCCGACCCCGTTGGTTCACTTGTAGAATAAGCAAATAAATTAATTATGTGGGCATTTTTTTCTGAGGGGAAATCGATTGTAGCTTTCAGGACAGGAGTAACAAACGGGGCTACGCAGTCACCCGGAGAACACCTCACCATCCTTCATTTATCCTTTTTTTCTGGAGTAACAGATTGACTCCGTCGGTGAACGTGTGCGTACGTGCATGCGTCGGCCTGAATCTGTCTTTATTGCACCGGGGCAGCTGTTAGTCCAGGTTCAAGCAGTGTATTTCATTCTTTACCTGCAAAATCAAGATGAGTATTTTCAAATGGGAGAGCTGCTTCTCATCATTTAGGGCCTTTTTAAAGAACAACCTGGCCTGCTTTGTTTTGTTTTGTTTTTTTGTTGCTGCAGGTAGCGCTGTCACTGTAATATAAAAATGATGTGGAAGTTTTGGTCTCTTTATGACAAGGTGTTGAAAGGTTTTACTGTGGGTGAAGCTATATTTGTGATCCTTGTATCCTGGCAGTCTCTGGCAGATTTTTTTTTTCTGTGCTGAAGAATGGAATTGTACTGAGGAGAATAAACTCAGCTGCTTTTTTATTCTACCAAGGTCATTTGGCAAGTGCGTCACAATGCGCCTCTCTCTTCAAACAGTGATTATGTTCTCCATCATTGTAAACCTGTCATCTTTCCCTCTCTTTGTTTATCTCCATCTCTTTTTTCCCCTCTCCCTCGCTCTCTTGTCTTTGTTTTGGCAGTCGGGTGGCTGTGATCCGAGGTAGCGTTGTGCTGCAGGATGGCTCTCCTCTCGTTGGAGTCAACATCTCTTTTCCGCAGCACCCTGAGTATGGTTACACCATCAGTAGGCAGGATGGGAGGTAGAAATTCAGGCACAAGAGACACAAAAAATATTTTTATAATTTGTAATTCCTTTCCTCTTCTAAGCTTAGTTGCTCTGTTTCTCTCCAGCTTCGACCTGGTGACCCTGGGCGCCATGTCTATGACCTTGATGTTCCAGCGTCCACCCTTCCTCCCTCAAACACGCACCATCTGGACCCCAAATAACAACTTCCTGGTTCTAGATCAGGTGACAATGTCCAGGGAGGAACCTCAAGCTCCTAAATGTGACATCAGGAGCGTTCTGAGTCCGTATCCTCTAGTCCTGCCGTACCCACTTTCCAGATACACCGCAGCGTGCGCAGAGAAAGGGCCAGCCATACCTGAGCTACAGGTAAAATCCCTTTTGACAGACATAATCCCTGTTCCCAAATCTATGGTAGCTATGTGATGGTGGCGATTTCCTGATATCCTTTTTTACCTAATTAATTGAGCATAATTTCCTGGATTCAGTCATAAAGAAGTAAAAATAGCAAGACTAACGAGGCATTTCATGTGTGCGTGTGAGTGTCAGCGAGAATGAAGCTTAGATAAACTTTGTAACAGCTCAGCAACAAACCAACCTGGCCTCACAGGATTGAGACAAACAGGATTGTGCAAATTTAGCTCAGTTCATATTTGCATCATGCAAACACCAAATGAACAAAATGCAAACGTGTGCTACATCCCTACACGTCCCCACCACAAAAGCAAATTAGGTACCTGAAAATCAGATGTGAAGGTCAGTCGGGTGATTATATATTTATTTCACAATGTAGCTCCAAAGATTGATTTTTGTTGTTGTTGTTGTTCACTGAGAACAGGACCTCGCCCTGTGACTTTATTTTTCTCTCTCACTACATTTGTTTTTGGTGTGGCTTTTTTGGTAGATTAAAAACACAAAGCACATGATCCCTTTTCGGAGAGTCGCAAGTGATGCTCTTGCTTGAAAATATCATCATTCATGGCCACAAACATACTATCTGCACTTTGTATCAACAGAACATCAAAATGAATGAAGGGACATTTTTATCTTCGTGACGAGTAAAAGCTCAGCTCACACAAGCATCGGATAAATAAATGGAAAGAACAGCACTGACAGTTCGTGTATGTAACATGTTCACCTCACCTTAAATAAAATTAGATTTAAAGTATTTACGAAGATGTGGTTTTAGTCTGTGTGAACACTGACTATAGCGAACAACGACAGTTTGTTAAATGTACAACTTTATGAATATAGTAATATGGTACATACTGGACATACAGTGCTTTGCAAAGTCTTGGGTAGTCCCTCATTTCTTTATATCTTACTAGGAAATACATCCAGCAATTTACTGAAACATGTGAAAACATACTTGTGAATGTATGTTTGTATTGTCTTTGACGTTTGCTTCCAAGAAGCCAGGCTGTCATTCTTAAGGAAAGGGTAAAGTATGCTGAAATTCACAAGAATTGGACTAAAGACTGGCCTAGAGGCTTCATTTTGAGCTTCATTTTTTTTTAGCATGATGATCCCAAAACCACAGTACAGTAAATGCATATCTGGGTAGAAAACCTCCCTCCCACATGGAACACACGGTGTGGGATCACCGTGACAGACAACAGGTCAAAGGTCAAACAACATCCATTTTTAGAGGAAGGTTATCTGTTTGTTTATTAAGTCACTTAAAACTGACCCGAGGCACATTATGTGTTGTCACATTAGAGACAAGGCAACCAATTTTAAATCGTAACTTTTGGTCATTTATTACTGTCATGTTAAAATTGCTGGAATTATAAACACGGAAAACAACCATCAAGTTTTTATCCACCACGCTACACCATCTGGCGAGCATCAGCTGGCACGGATCAACATGACAGTGATGCCAAACACACTTCCAGTGCAGTAAAACTAGATTTGGATGGAAAAACACAACATCAGTCATGGATTGGCCTCCCCTGAGCCCAGATCTCGATACTATCGATACAGTGTGGGATCATCAACAAAAGGCAACGACATCCAGTGAAGAGCTTGAACGTCCTTCAAGAAGCCTGGAGAACTATTCCTCAAGACTACTTAAAGAAATGACAAGAAAACATGTCCAAGAGAGTTCGGGCTGTAGTTTTTGCCCCATATACCGTATTTACAATATTTCCATGTATATTTGCATGTTTCAATCAATCCCTGCACTTACTTCCCATTTTCCATCCTTGACTCAAGACTTTAATACTTTTTCTATTTTCTACAGATATCATTGTGGTGCAGACTTCATTTCATTTATTAAAAAAGATAAGAAAAACATTGACACATACTCGGTGTACTTACTGCACCTTCCCGTTGCAGCTATTTTCTTCTGTACCTGCCAATAACACTTATTACTCTAGCTCATTATACAAATACAAAGTCATAATAAAACACCTCTCTTTCTTATATTACTCTGTCACTCTCTTTCATTTCTCATTTATGCTCTCACCATCACCTAGATTTCTCACTCTGCTCCTCTGCTTATTCTCCCTAGGCGGTGCAGGAAGACGTTTCAATCCCAGGAGCCTTTGTGAAGCTGAGCTACTTGAGCACTCGTGCTGCTGGCTACCTCTCTCTCCTGCGAATCCTCCTCACTCCTCCTTCCCCATCATCCCCTGTCTCCCCGCTGGGCGGTCTGTCCAAGGTTCACGTCCGCGCTTCTGTCCAAGGGAGGTTATACCAGCGGTGGTATCCCGCCGGGCCTGGTCTGGTCCACAGGCTGGTCTGGAACAAGACGGATGTTTATGGTCAGGAGGTCTGGGGTCTCACTTATGCAACTGGTAGGTCAAATATGAAATATAATGTGCCTTATTCATGAATGTCTTTTTTCATATTTGACAACGAGCATTTAGCTTTCATGCCAGGTACTGCAAACCTCTACTCAAACACACACGTAGACCAGCCCATGGAAAGAAAAAACAAAGAAAGTAAAACTTGTGGCTCAAGAAAAGGACTACAAACTATTGATTTGTTCTTAGCCATGGGAGAGTCTGTTAAAAACATAGGTAAACAGCCACTGATCTCAGATAAATTAAAACCAGCAGCAGTCCTGAGTGCCATGTGAAAGCCGTCTACCTGGGGAAACATAATAACAAAATGAATGATAATATTATGATAGGCCTCCTGCATAGTAAACATAATGATGCCATCAGTCCATAATAATTTTCGCATTCAAAAATAATCATAATAATCTCTCAGTGTGTGTGTGTGTGTGTGTGTGTGAGAGAGAGAGAGAGAGAGTAGGAGATTAAAAAAGGCCTATTTTTCAGCCCATTAAAGTTTTAAGTGTTGAGTTTGATCTCCTATGATTGGACTTTGGTGAACTTGTACCTTAAATGAACGTTTCAGCACTTTACTCATTTGTGCATTTTCATAGCTTCATGAGACAACCAAAGCCATCTCATGTTCATAAGGCAGGGCCAGATTAGTTTTTTTAACTCATAGGATTGTTTCTGCTAAAAAATAAACACACTAATAAATAGCAGGGGTTAATGCAGCAGTCTTGAGAGCTTGCAAAAAAGAACCTCTGCATAGGAGAAACCAACCAGCAGCTCCTTAAATGCATGGCATACGGCAATGAGACGAGACTGAGCTGTACACCTGCACCTAAAAGACAAATGGTGCTCTTTCAAGGATGATGACGCTCACACTTCGGACAGAGAAGACAGATGGTTTGAAAGAGGCCTGAAGGAGGCCATCTATGTCCTTTGTGAACAGCAGTCATTGAACAGAGGGGATGCTTCACAACACCAAAAGACCTTGCAATAATAGAAATCTGATGACCCCCTATGAGCGACTACTTGGCGTCAGCGGGAAGGAAAAACAGAGTCTTAACAGGAAGAAATCTCCGTCAGAACCAAGATCAGGGAGGGGTGGGCGTCTGCCGCATAACTAAAAACACACCTAAAAAAACCCAGGACCCCTCCTAAGGGAACAACCCCCACTAGGGGTTAAATCCACGGGACTCTCCACCTTTAATTTCGTAACTGAAGATGCATCTTGGATGAGAGTCTTCACAAACTTGAAGAAGTCCAGTGGGCTTCTTCTTTTTTTTCAAGCTGTGAAGACAATCATGACCTTGATGAATGAGAGCCCACGCACAGATGATCAATGCACCAGGTTTGGGAGTTGCTTTTTATTACTTTTTATTAACCAAAAGGATTGGCAGTTTAACTTTTCCCATCCGCTTCATATTTCTAGCCACACTTTAACACTGTGCTTTATTCTGCCTACCTTGGAGCTTTATCTGAACACACAGTCACACACCGATGGGTGCTTTTAGGATATTTTTGGTTTGAATATTTTGTCGAAGGACACTTTAGCATGCCGACCTTCCACTTACCTTCCAAGCCCTAGCCGCAAAGTAATTACAAATAAGGCTGTTTTTCACCAAGAAAATGTAGCAGAATACAACTTCTCCAAAAAAAAAAAACCTCACAGTTTGTTGCTTGGTTTTACAGCTTTGTTTAAGCTAAACCGCATTAATTAGTGAGCTTTGGAGGCATATTTTTAGGCGAGCTTTGTGAACATCGGAGGGAGCCAGGGTAGCTCTTTCCCCTTGTGTTCCCCTCGCTCCAGTTAATTCACAGATATGAGAGGGCTATCAATCTTTATTCGTCCAACTCTGGACAAGGAAACAAACAAGCCTGCCCGCAGAGATATTTAACTATTCCTTCAAGCAGAGCTCCTGTTAGCTTAGTATACATCAAATCTGAGGGATTCAGAGAAATGTGTTTTTTTACTCCTTCAGACAGGATGCAGACCAGATGAATAAAACCCTTTGAAAGACAGAAAAACAGATTTTCTTTTATCATCATCCCTATTAACTCTTAGGTCTGCGAGGGACTGTTTTAGCACTGCGGTTTGCACAAAAGCCTGATTGGAAGTCATTGTGTAAATGATTGACTATTCAGTGGGTAATCACCCAACTGGATGTTAATGGACAATGTCCTGCAACGAAATTACAGATGGGAGATTTCAGTGTTTGATTTAAACTTTATAACAGTAGTTCCACAACTGCCGATTCGCTGCGACACACCAAAGTGTTTCCTATAAGTGAAATATCACTATGAAATCAAGAACATGTCGTGAAGGCGGTGAAAAGAAAGAGAAGAAGAGAAAACATTTTTCTTCTTTTTCCTTGTCCTGTTTATTACTGTAGCAGAATTGTTGTCTGGAGGTAAAAAAAAAAAAAAGCCAACCAGACCTACTTTCACAAGTGGAGCATTGCAGCATTCGCTATAATGCTTCAGCTGATAATCCATAGAAATGTTTATTTATTTTGGGTCATTATAACCACTACGGAAAAGTAAAACAAGAAAGAAAGTGACGTCGGGGGAGAAAGTTAACAGAGGAAGAGGAAGAAAGCGAAAAAAACACTGAGAATCTTCTTTAACACTGTGGAGGAAAAGAAAACAGCAGAGAAACTACAGCAACTAACAACGTATGCATGAATACGGCGTTACTGAGCAGCACACAGGTTTTGACTCTGTCCAAGGTCCTTGAAACCTGAAACAGCGCTGACAGCGGAGAAAAGTAGAGATATATGTAGAGGGAGGAGTGAAAAGATGGAAGGCTACAAATATTCTGCGAGATCTCGTCAGCTATGACAGGGAGATAGCCCGTTTGGACGCGTTTGACGGCGCTGGTTCTGTGGGAGAGAAAAAAAAAGGAAAGTGTACATAAATACAAATCTGTGCACTGAGGTTTTCATTACCGCAGCCTACTGTCTCCTTTTCCCCAGTGTCTTCTCTCACCTGTGCGAAAACAGATTTACAGGATGTGAAACTGTTACTGTTATTGCACTCTTGGTTCATTATGGCAAAAAAACAGCCCTTTGTAAGATGCCATCGAGGCCTAAACCATTGAACTTTCCGCTATCTGTGTCTTCCTCTTTGTGGAAGAGTGTACGCAAACAGTGCAGCTGCAAGATAGAGCTTTTCATAAGCACTGAGATCAGGCTTACCAGACTCTTTGTCCACCAGAGTGTAGGGTCTCATACCAAGATTGCATCTTCCCGTCCCCAGGCCTTCTTTTCCCCTCGCGATCCCTCCCCCCTCCTCTTCTTATCTGTTCAAGCGGCATTTCATCTGCTCCGGCTCTCTCGTGATCTTTCACCTCTTCACAGCTCACATGATCCCTGTTTTTATTTACCCTGCTTTGCTAAACCACTTCGCCCTTCTTGCCCCCTTTCCCTCGCCTCCCTCTTCTTCTATGGGTGCTTTCCTGTGTTTCTGTCCTGTCCCGATCTCTCTTTGCTTTTCTTCCCTCCTTGTTATTTCCTCCATTCTCTGTGATCTCCCCGGTTACCTCGCTCCTGTTTTCCTCTGCCCTTCATTGTTTTTGTCTTCTCTACGCATGTTCTCCCCTGATCCTCCCTTCTCTATAGTTCCTCATGCTATGTCGGTGCAAAGACAAAGACGAGCACGGTCTCCCTCGCACACACACACACACACACAAACTCGAACACATCCTGCGATACGTCCATGCATGCACACACACCCATGTGCCGCAGAGAGCAAGAGAAAGGGAGATCATGCTCTGTTTGCTGGGGTGAACACATTGCCTGGGGCTTCGGCAGTGGGGAATGAAAGCTTTCACCTGTGAGATATTGAGTGTGCATTTATGGACTATAGTGTGCATGCGTATTGTTTGCGAGCGAGTGTGTTCCCGCGTTGAGGCTTGTATCGTTTCTTGTAATATAGCTAGAGTAATATTCGGTTGTGAAGCAGTTCTCCAAACACTGACACTTTCCCTTTGAGATTGCTTCGCCTGTTTTGTCCTGGAAAAAGCTTTGTTCTTCATATTAAGTCAGTTTTATTGTAGGTTTGGTTTTTTTTTAAAAGAAAACAGAAAAATGTTCCTATTTACAGAAATGTATTCATGGCAACTTTTAATACATTTTACAAAGGCTGGAATGCTTTCCAGGTTGTCAAACAGGCCTTTGAAGAGGGAATGCAATGTAACTTCAAGGGTCAAAACACGCACAATGCAAATACGTTTGTTTTGGGTTTTTTTAGAAAGGTTTTTTGTGAAGAATATATTTAGCTTTGCATTTTCCGATCCCTCTCACTTCTCTTTCTGTCCTTTAAGCCTGACCTTAAACCTAAGATTACAAGCCTAACTGAGATTAAAGCAGATAAAATTGAAACAAATGGACTTTTTGAATGAAAACCAAAGCGAGAGTTCCTAGGCTCCCAGGCTCTAAGAACTTTTGTCCAACACCATAAGGTTTCTTTTTCTCTTCCAGAATCCCCCAGTGCCCCAAATTACAGATTATTTTCTCTCCCCAATCACCTTATCGATCGTACCCGCCGACTTGGAGATTTAAGTCGGCCCCGTGTGTCTGCTGAGAGTTTCTCTCCATGTTAATGGGAATCTCCTGAGTTTCTGCATAATGCGAGCGCCCCTACTTACGTATTCCGGCATCTCATCTGATCTTTATGCTGACTTTGCCGCATGGTTTCCCTTGAGCACCCGTCAGTTCACAGGCATGTTGGTCTACAGTGAAGCAAGTTAAAAGAGATCAGTGCCAACAGTGATTGACAGCGACAACTGTTCTTCTCCAGCTTTTGTGTAGATGTGTCAACCTAACCTTAGACTACAGTATATCATTATATTCATTTAAGAACACCGTATCATCTTAAAATGTGCTCTGTGCTGAACCCCTGCAGCTTTAATGCATCTTGTGGTTAAATAAGAAAGATGGAATGTTTTTTTCTTTCATGTTTACTTGGCTACAGTTGTGAAGTACCTAATACAGTAATGCCCATCACTCACTCAGAGCAGTTTAACACTTAATATGAGATTGTGATGATATGATTTACCATAATTTACCATTATCATACTGATATTGACAAGACGGCAGAGCTAGGGAATTATCAACTAATGCTAGCACTGGCTATCAGGCACATCCATAATTCACTGTGATTTTAATTTGACTGCTTATTTTGGCTAACAGAATAAAGGCACGCTAATACATCTGTGCAGCATGCATGAAACTTCATGAAATGTGTAAGACAACCAAACGCTAAACAAAGTTAAAAGGAGTTCGACTGTCATTTAGATAATTACCTATACAGTAACAGAGTGGCATTCATGTAATGCTGTCCCAGTCTTGCTCACCTCTCAAGCTACGTTTAACCATGCATTCATATACAGCACTATACACTTCTCATATCCACGACCAATTTAGAATCACCAGTTAGCCAAGCATGCTAATGTTTGGACTGTGGGAGGAAGCCAGAGCGCTCAGATGAAACACATGCAGGCACAGAGAAAGCGTGCAAGCACATATGTTTGGATTTATTCAGGCTATTTTGGCATGCATGTTAGGTTAATTGGTGTTCCTAAATTGTCTCTGTACTCTGTGTAAGACATAATGCTGCAGTCACACTTGCTAAAATAGTGCTGCATCCAAAACTGCAATAAGACAGAGTCGCTCTGCTATCGGTCTGGGTCACGTTGGCAATAACATTTGATTAGTTTGTCATATTAGAGCAACTAATTGTGATAAATCTGGGAAATCACAAACCTGTTGCCATCTGCATCAGAGGTGTAGAGCTATACTTGCCTGCCAGCGGTAGAGTGGCCACTTGGAAACAGTAGGATATTTCTCAGTGGCCTGAGGGTCCTTTTGGCCGGACCCAGTAAAATCCACACATAAGGCATGACTCTCTCAGCCACAGACTGGGTCAGGCTTACAAAAAAGGGAAAACTTACAATTTACACATTTATAAACAGCTTGGTCATTTCAGTAATGACCAACATTTTTCAAAGGGCAGTGCAAATTTGTGGCTTAAATAGCACAGAGTAAGCACAGGTTTTACACATATGTTTCTCTCTTAAAACATTTTGGCAGTTTGGATAAATTAGAGGAGGCTGACGGAAAATCGATGCTTTTACGAAATATGAGGATGAACTCTCGCTGTCAGACATTGCTGGGGACTGTATGTGGACCTGAGGACTGACACTCAAGTAGAGTCCAGGAGTAATACAGAGAAAACTATTCCTCCATAGAAACCGGAAATATCTGTGTAACAACCGATATGCATCATGTGTAGAAGAACAAAAAAACATTATTTCCTATCAGATGCTGAGCTGAAGATACTGTTACTGAGCCAGGTGTGTAAATGGGCACATCCCTCTGGGTGTTTCTGCAGGCTTTGTGAAGCTGTAGGTCCTTATTAAAGTCAGTGTTACATACAGGCATGTGGTATTATATACCAATAGATTATTTGACATTATGTGATGAAGGGAAGGTAAAGAAAGAAAACTGAGAGTTACTCTGTGTGCTCACTGCTGAGATGCAGACATGCAGAGAGATGTTTTTATTGTGTACTGATCACTGTGTAGAAATGTCACTAGAAGCCTGAAAATATAATTTCCTTAGAGATTAATAAAATATTCTGCAATACAAAGATGTATTTTTGTTTGCGTCTTGCATTGGTATTCTCCTTCTTCCTCCCCCATCTTCAGTTCAGTTCTGCTCTGTTTCAGTAATTATTGCCGAGCAGAAATACGTGGGGCTCGGTTCTAAACACTCAGAGCGAGGACTGAGTAAATAGTGCCAGGACAGAGCCAAAGTTTTGGCGCTGCACTCACAGGTTTGAGCCATCCACTCCACATTCTTTCTGATAACATCTCCCCCTCTCATTCCAAGTAAATGAGCACTACTAACAGCAACCATCAGATGCAAAATCTTGGAGTAAATTGCCTGCCACAACTCTTACTAACTCACATTTGTGTGATTTATTATACCGTATCCTCACTTGGAGAAATAAATGGTGGAGCAAAAGAACTGCACTCATCAGCACTGATTACGTGCTGACAATCTGCATTTACAGATTGGACGGCGCGTATTTGCAAACATTCTGCAATCTGTCTGAGAGCGATTGCAGTCAGCATGATTTTTTTTGGATTTTGTTGTCCTATTTTTGCTCCAGCGTGAGCGCGGCTTAAATACAAGTAGACATTAAATTGGTTATTAGAGAAGCATTTCACAGTTGCTGCTTCAGCAACGGCATATTTCTGGTCTTGTTCATCACAAGACATCATAGAGCTTTAAAGCTACGTAAAGTTTGCACGTGGAGCTATTTTCAGAGTGACTGTAGGCATGCAGTGGCTGGAATGTTTAAGAGACAAAGAAAGAAAGGCAGCAGAAAGTTGTCATTAAAATTGTAATGAAGCACTTGCTTAATTAGGTAAATATATTTCTTGTGTGTTTATTTTTTCCACCTCTGAAACGGGCTAATGACTCATGTTTATGGGCTTCTATCCTTCGGTTGTGCGAGCACGCCTGATTACACACTGCAGAATGACATGTATGTAAGTATGTTTGCGTGTTTACTTTGAATGCTCCTGCAGCGTTGTCACCTGCTGCCTTTAAGCATATTCCAAGTGGCAAATTAGTGCCGAAACATATTTAATTCTGCCAAGCCAAAAAAAAAAAGAAAAAAGAAAAAGAAATCTGTTGATGGTTGTTAGTTGTAGTGGGAAGCTGCACAGCGTATCATTACAACTAAGAGGCCAAGCAGCTAATTCTAGGGCTCCTTCATGAAGCCGTACTCCTCCTGATTACGCCCCCACTCCTCACTGATCTCTCCCAAACACAAACACTGATGAGGTCTCCCTACAGGCCTTTTATCTATCTCACCACTCGATACAATATAGCTTTGATAAAGATATGGGGAAACTTGTGTGCGCTTTGCCTTGTTTTCAGGCTCTGTTCAGATACAAGCGCATGCAGTCAGTTTGCGCCACGTGGTGCAGCTTTAAGCACAGCGGGTCTGCAGCACATACGATTTACATGCTACTCCTTAATGTCAAGCTCTTAATGTGTGCACGTGTTTCTGTTCCAGTGGCAGTCGGCTATGAGTATGAGGTGTGTCCCGGTGTTATCCACTGGGAAAGAAGGACCGCTCTGATGCAGGGATTTGAGCTGGTCCCCTCTGACCTTGGAGGATGGTCTCTGGACAAACACCATGCCCTTAACATTCGCAGTGGTGAGTGTATTCGCTTGTTTTTGGTGCTTGGAGGCTGGAAGCGTTTTTAAAGCCACAAACGGAATCAGAGAAACTTGGATTCAATTCAAATGAGTTTTGTCTTTTATGAAAGGAAGAAAAAAAAACTGTCTGTTTTTTGCTTTCCTTCTTTGACATTGAAATAAATAAGAACCACTGTGTTATTTCTTTTAAGTTATGTTCTGATAGTCTAGACGGGCTACATGAAATGATACGGAGCTTAGAAGTCCAAGATGTCCTTGAAGTAAGGACATCAAAACGCGGTATTCTGGGTGACTCAGCTACAATGCGCCGTTATCGCCATTAAAGCTGCTCAGAAAGTTGTTTGAGATATATTAAATTTTAATTTTCACATACTAAAAATCTTAATTCTTTATTTGTTAAGAGTTAGGCATTAAATGAGTCCAAAAAGTCAGACTGAGAAAATTTTGGTCGGTGCAAAGGAGTGAAAAACATCGCCCTTTCCCAAAACTCTTTTACCCCCTTAAATCTGGCGTGATGACTTCATCTGACAAGCGAAATAACTGAAATTATTCGTACTTTGGGAAATCGTTGCATTCATGAAGAATTTCAGAAACATTAGCATGCACCCACTGATAGGAAGTACACTTAAAGGGCCTTTCATGTCACTTTTACATTCCTCTCTCCCCAGGAATCCTTCACAAAGGGAATGGAGAAAACCTCTTCCTGTCCCAGCAGCCCCCTGTTATCGGCACCGTGATGGGGAATGGCTTCTATCGGAGCGTCCCGTGTGGCCCGAGCTGCAGCGGCGCGGCTCGGGAAATGATGCTGTTTGCCCCCGTGGCACTGGCTAGCGGCCCCGACGGCTCTCTCTACGTGGGGGACTTTAACTTCATTCGCAGGGTCCACCCAGACGGATACACCAGAACCATACTGGAACTCAAGTGAGAGCAATGATCTTGTTGGGTGTGCTCGTGATAAGACTGCTTTTGGTAGGGATCTCTCGCAGTAGGAAGCAGTGGGATTTGGCGCATCTGATTCACTCGAGCACAATGTGAAATAAAAAAAATTAGCTCAGCTGATACGGGTTAGCATGGCATTAGCCGTGGATGGGATCTGCAGCTGCGATCTGTTTGATCTCGGTGGAATTCTTTCTGAAGTTCGTCTTCATGCAGAAGGAGGAGCGTGTGAGGTTTAGAGATCACAGACTCTAATCTACCTCTTTAGGATGCGAGAGAAGCTGAAAGTCTCTGCTGAGAGACAAAGATACGTTTTTCTTCTTCTTCTTTTTTTTTTTTCCTCTGGATTATGACGATGATATCTCCTACTGTGCTGCAGGCATTACATTCTCTCATTTCTGTATTTTTTCAAGCGTAGAATCTCAATGGGATTGCACAGTCATTTGTCCTGTAAAGTGTTCTCCTTATGTATCTTTACTCTCATTCACTGTTTTTATTCTGTGTCTGACTAATGTTTCTGGCTCAGGCAGAGGTTTCCTCTGGGAGGAAAAGCCCCCCACCCGCCAAAAACAGCTTCCTGTTTAGGTTCATATTAAATGTGAAACAATACAACTGTCTAAACCGACCCCAATTTTACTTTAAGGGGAGAACATTTTGCAGCCTATGAAATTTTGAGGGACTCTTGTTAGCCTCATAAATAATTGTTTTTACTTTCTCTTCTCTCCCTTTTTTTGAAACGCTCCTTTATGGCTTGTTATCAGGAACCGGGATACCAGACACAGGTGAGAAGTGGTGATTTACACCTCCTTTATATACCTGCACAAATGTGTGTCGAGGGAATAGACAGCTGCAAAACGCCCCGCAGAGCTTTAACTTTGTTTGTTTGCCTCCTTTTAAATTGCATTGACCCACCTTCACCTAGAACACGCGCGTGCAAGTTCTGCACGCGCTCCGAACGCAGTTAGATCTATGAAAGTCTCATTTAAATTTCACTAGGTGATATTAAAATTCGTACGCTGGACCGCAGCCAAAATGTCAAGGATTTTATTTTTTAGAGGATTACTGAAAGTCTGTTTAGAGGATGCCTCGGTTCATTCATTTCCCGAGCCAGACTAAAGGGCCCGAGGCCGGGAGTGGCCTCAACGTCGCCCTGGTCTCAAGCCTCTGTGATGCTGTGAGCGCTGTACGCTATGTTTGACAGAAGATTAGACAGATGTTATAGGGTTTCTGTGTGTGCACGTGTGTTCTGGTGTTCGCTTGTCTGTGCGTGCACTGCTATCGTGGGTCGTATCGAGCTGATTGTGTGTGTGTGTGGGTGTGTTTGTGCTTGTGGGTGTTTGTGGAAGAGAAAAGAGAGAGGATTTATCCAATTTCAAAAACCCTGACTATTTTTCACGATACCGTATCTCTACCGTGCCAAAATTCGAAACCGTGCAGAACTGATAATATGATTGTGATTTACTTTGTGGGTGGGTAGGAACAAATGTCAAAAAAATATATAAATATGCAAACGGTTGGTAATTTTCTACTGTAAAGCCATGTAGCCAGTGTTTCCCATCTGAAGCCGCTTTACCTCAGTGGGGTACTTCTGCATTTGGCATGTGGAGAGATTGTTGAGTAGCTCTGGAAATTTAAATAAAAAGAAACAGGAGAAGCAGAAAAGCTGACACAAGTGAGGTAGAGAAAGGAGGCGGTGGAGGTGTGTTGCCTTGAGATCGGCCAATCTGCTGGGATTGTAGCTGAACTCGAGTTTGTGACCTGAGCTTACAGTATGCTCTGCTTAGCTGAAATAGATGCCAAAAAATGGATAAATAGCTGTCTTTGTTAGGCTTTTAGCGATAAGTAGCTGAATAAATGTTTCAGACTACTTAGAAATAATAGCTGAAATAGATAGCTTGATATGTAATGGATGAACGGTCTTAGATGCATTTGTATTTGGGCTATTGTTGTAGCATAAATGCAGGCTTTTAAAAAAATCAGCTAAAACTTTGCTTAAAAGAATCCACTAATATATATTATTAACAGAAAATTTGATCCCAGTCTGAAATAAATTCAAATGAGCACATTTACAAGATCATGGGTTGAGTACATCTGGCTAGCATGTCAGATAAAACGCAATAACGAGATTTGGAGCCTATACTGCATGAGCTGGATTCTTCTGAAGGCACTTCGGGTGGTGTTTCCTTACCCTGGAGGCTTCTCTTTTAGCTTGTGCTCCCCTCTTTTCCTCCACAGCAGCTTTTTACTGTTAGCAGCATGTTAGAGTTTCTCCTTTATTCTGTGCTATTGTTCTCCTAAGTCAAATACATTAATTATTCATCCATATTCAGCTTTCAAAGCTTTTCACTATGCATTCTTCCCAGCAAAGTGCCGATCAGCCAAAAGGGCTTCAAAACAAGGTGCTCTCTGAGGGGAAGATGGTATGGGAAGTGCTCAACATGAAACCGCTGTCTATTCTTTCCCCCCCTTTAAGAGTCGGAGCGAGGAGTTAAGCAAATAGGGGAGGAAGTCCTCTACTGTATTATCTGAGAGCCCAGATGGTCGATTTAGAGAGACAGTCAGGAACAACTAGATCAGTGCGTCTATCAACAGTGATCACTGTTTTGTTATTGCGTGAAGCAAGGCTGGAGTGGGATTGTTTGTGCTCCGGTTGTTATTGTTGTTCATTTTCTTTCCACTGGAGGAAAGCATTCGGAGCTGTGAGCGTCTAATTGAGAAAAAGACAGGTGAAGCGATTTGTAATCAGTCATACGTGGCGCACGATGCTTATGCTAGCTTCAAGAGGCCCGGCAAGCAGGATGCGCCGCACGCCGAGCAGTGGCACATTTGGAAACTCGGTGAATATAACTCTCTTAGGATCAAGTTTAAATTATGTATGTGCAGTTCAGTGCTGAGCTCTGTAAACAGTTATGCACTTAATGGACTAGATGACTGACAGCATGCTTGCCGATGTTGCTGTTTTTGTTTTTTTTCCTCTCTTCTGGGTATTGAGAAGGTTCAGGCATATTTCAAGTAAGTATTCTTCTTTAAAAGAAAAGGATATTGGGGGTACAAAGGCTGTCCAAAGAAAACTGAAAATCATAAGGACACGCTGGCTACAAAAAAAAAAAAAGAAATAAATGAAATGGTTTGCAGCCGTATAAAAATATTTTAATTGAGCACGAGCGTGACAACAGAAATATTTGTCTTGACATTGTAATTTTCCTTGCAGGACATTTTTTTTTTTTTGAATAGCTGCCGAAGAAAGAAGGAAAAAAGAAACCTTTAACAGGGTGTCTTCAAGTTTAATTGGCAGGAAGCCTTTGACCAGACCCAGCTGACATTGGATTTCATGCTACAAAAGTAATTGCCCGGAACTCAGTTAGTTACAGTTTTCAAAGTGCAAAATTTAAATTCCCTCGCACTTTTTTGATCATTGTGTTCAAGTCTTAATAAAAATGCAACACAATAGCATGACGGTATCAAAGGTTTTATGTAATTAATGAACTGCGGACTATATGTGCAGAAGCAAGTCACATCTTGCCTGCACAGCTGCTTGCCCACACTGTTGGAATTCATCCGACACAAAGGACAGTATGCAGCTTGCAGGAAGCGTACAGATGAATAAAGTCAGTTGTGCAAATGTGAGACTCAGGCTCTGAGGAGAAAAGGACAATTTCTTATAAGGAGTCGGACATGTACATGACGCCACACGGAGGTCTTTCTTGCTGTGCAATATGCTGTATTTGAGCCTCTCGGTGAAACAGTTCCAGGGCTTTTGTCCACTTTTCATCAAGCAACAGTAACAACAACAATAACAACGGGCAGTTGTTTGTCCCCATGACTCATTCAACTGAGGTCAGATTTGCCTTGGTTTAATTTTGGACCTTTGTTGCCTTCCTTGTTATTGTTCCCTCTTATTTTCTGTTGGGGCAGAGGTTTTTTTTAATGCTGTACTGCGCTCCATTGAAAGGCCACGGCGTTAACACTAATGATGATCCTGTATAGACTTCTAAAAAAATGAAAGAACCACTTTTTAATCAGAGTAGAGCTTTAGGTTGAATAAGCTTCAGGGATATTGATCTGGTCAGTTAAGCATCAGAGGGGGTTGTTAATCAGTTTCAGCTGCTTTGGTGTTGATGAAATGAACAACAAGTGCGCTAGAGGAGCAACAAGGAGACAACCCCCAAAACAGGAATGGTTTTATACATTTTTTGCTATTCATCTGACAGTTGAGACCGGCAATTGCCGGTCTCATGTGGTGAGAGTATGCAGGTAGTACCTGGAGGATACAGGAAGTGATACCACTGATGGGGCCCAGGGCTGGACTTGGACAAAAAAAATCAGCCTGGGCATTTTGACTAGAGACCGGCCCACCAGGTATTATAGGAAAAGCCATAAAACCTTTGAATAAAAACAAACACTGTTGTGACAGTGATGTAAACAGTCTTGTTGGAATATCACATCAGATGACCAATTTGGTTTTAAGATTCAGATAATTATTTATTAAAAGCTAGACATTTTAAATGAGAATAAGAAAGAAAAGGGTGCTGGTGTTATTTGTCTCTCAGAAACAGTTCATAACTTTCCTTCAACTTATTCGTGTCACCTAAAAGGTAAACCTGTTTCTCCATCACCTGCTCAGCTCTGATGATTCAGTAAGGACATCTCCTGGTTTCACCTTCATGTTTCCCTCTCACCACATATCCAAACTGATATCATGACCAGCAGCTTTTATGGCTGTGGCTTCAGCAAACATCAGCTGATACTAGGAAGTAATATTAAATCAATTCTAACAACATCTTATCAAGCTTAAACGTGCTGCTGTTTATTAGCGCGACATCCGCTAGTTTATTCTTTCCGGCACAAAGTGGGAGATAAATAAACGAGAGAGACGGGACTTGCGACAGAAAAGTCAATAAGATGATCATTGATCAGTTTCATGATTGAAGTAGCAACAGGAGAGGAAGGGGGCCAGAATGAGAGAAGAAGAGGCAGCTATGCAGAGTAAAGACAGAATAACTCCAGCTTTGTGTCATTTTTAATTCTAGCTGAAGTTGGGGACAAATCATGTTATTGGTCAAGCCCAGAATCAATCATGACCAATTGACCAATCCACCACTGTTTTAAAAAATCACCATCAGCCCACCAGGTATGGGCCGATGGGCAGCCCAGCTGTGACTGGGCGCCATGCTCACGTGACCTAAATAATAGAACACCTCTGGGATGTTATGTTTAAGTCCACCTGAAGCTGCCAGGTTGCACCTCAGACTGTCCAGGAGCTCAGTCATGCCCTGGTCCAGATCTTGGAGGAGATCCCATCTCATTAAGACCATGTCTCCATGTTGTCAGACATGAATTACAAGCACCTGGCATCCACACAAACTACTGAGTACCATTTTGAGTTGCTGCAATGAAATTTTGTCAAAAAGCACAACAACAGTCGCCTCGAAGCGCTGCCACATCATTTATTCACTTTGTTTTTCGGGCTGTCTTTGAATTGAGCCCTTTGTAGGTTGATGATTTTCATTCCCATCAAACAATGTGACGTCCTTTCATTCCTCGCACATTACCCAGTTCGTATGAGTGTAGATATCCAGCATGACTTTTTTCCCCCAGTGAGATCTGATGTGTTTCTAAAGTGTTCCTTTAATTGTTGTAAGCAGTCTGTTTGACATCAGGTGAAATCAAAACCAAGAATACATACAGACATAAAATTACAGCTGACGAGTCATTTTTGCATCATTGCTCTTGTAACCGAAGTGTCTAAACTCAAACATATCATGCATTGACGCAGCTGTTGGAAAGATTTACACATGCAAGGATTATGCGGTTCTCCTCCTTATGCAGCCTGCGCATACATTTATACATAAGGCTTCTTATCGCTGCCTGACGTGTGGATACAATTCTGCTGACAAATATATATATGTGACACTATAAAATGTTAGCAAAAACATCCTTGTGGCTTTATTGTAGGCAATTGTAGGTTTGCGTGTACCGCTGTTTTTATACTGAGGATTATACAGGCGTGCCATTGAAAACAGAAAAAAGAGGCACTGACATCAGTTCTTCTCTACTTCCTTATCAATGAAAGCCAGTTAAAGTCGGCAGATGTGGCCCAGAGCATGTCCTTTCATCTCAGTGAAGGAAGATTCCACTAACACGTTTCATACTGGAGTGCAAATAAAACACACCTGGGTATGTGTGCATGCTTTTGGAAGCTGTTAAAGGCTCTTTTAACATGGCCTGTGCAAAGTTATTGTAAGTTATTGTTAAATAGTTTAAATACGTATATTTTTTAAATTGCTGTCATACGTTTTTATTACAGGTGTCTCTCCATCCACTCCCAACCTGTTTTAGGCCAGCACTCCTCTATACTGAATCCAAATCCCTAAAATATAAGCTAATTAACATCCCTGAATGTTAATAGTGATTACCCTCTTCATTTATGTCATTTAATGTAATCTGAAATCATATTAATGTTTATATTATTCATTTTATTTATTATAAAGTTTATATATATATATATATATTATTCAGTTATTTTTTATTAGTAATGTGTATATCCTGAAAAAAAACCATGTTATTGCCAAATAACTGATTTAATTTAGCTGGAATACTGTTTGCATCAGTATGAAGTAGCCATGTGGAAAGAAATTAGTTTAACAGTTAGAAATTTTACATTTAAATTTTAATTACATCCTGTTATTGATCACGAGCAGCAGCATAATCAACCATGCCAAACAAGAAGCATTTAATTGTTCCAGATCACCCAACCAAGGAAGAGTCAGAAGCAAATAAATAAATAAATAAAAATCCCAGAAGGATTTAAGCTTAACTTTCAAAGCAAATAAGCTAAATTGCTTTAAAGTTGGCGTGAGCCCTGTGCCTGGTGGTTCTTTGCCAGTTTTTTCTTCTTCTTTTTTTCACTGCGGGTTGCAGAGAAGTTAGTTTTATCCATAATGCGCCTGAGGCCATCAAGTCCAAGCGATTGCTGTACTTGGACTGCATGTAGAGGAGCTGGCCGAATCTCTGCTCAACAAGATATGTTGTTTGGACAGGAGGAAGAAACGGGCCAGTCGTCTTCCAAATAGCTGCATAACACAGGGCATGCTGACCTTACTGTTCCTTTTATTCATACGTTCAAAGGTTTTTAACAAGAACGAGCAGCAGTGCAAGTTTGCCCGGCTCAACTGGAAGTACAGCAGGCTGGTGACCGAGCTTGTCGGGGGTCTGGTTTTAGAACACTACTATCAGTTTTGTTTTGGGTTTTTTTTTTTTAAATTTGTAAATCTTGATCCTGCATCACAGGATGGTGGAAGGAAGCAAGTGAAAACCCGCACAGTCACAGGAAGAAGCCAAACACGAGGCACGAGTGCGAGCCACTCAACCGCTGTGCTGCCCCATCGCAGGTTTCTTCATTCTTATAAGCAGTTCAACCGGTTTTTATATGAGGAAAGTACTTTGGTGCTGTTAATGCGCTGAACACAGACGTGCGAGTTATCTGAGAGGTTAACCCGACGCTCCTGTGACCACAGCTGCTGGTGTTATTAGGAGTTGATTCATGGGGCTGAAAGCAAACCTCCTTGTGTGAGGCTGCAAGAGGAATGCCCAAATTGACCAAAAGAAAAGTTTCACTGAGTTTAAAAAAAAAAAAGAAAAGGGGAAAACTTCAAAACAGAGACAAATGTTCTTTCTAAATGATTGTAAGCTCTATTAAAGAAGGCAAAGGGAGGTCCGGCTTTTGGAAGTCAAGCATAAAAGTTAAGTTTAGTTAACTTGGTCAGGTCTACTTTACCCTAGCCCTATTTTCATTTTGGGAGGGGGGGAGGGGCTCAGCTGTTCGTCCATGTTTCCTATTCTTTTTTGTTTAATTAATTAAGTTAATTGATAATTAAGGAAAATATACGTGCCACAAACTGTGTGCCAATGCAATGCATTTAATTTGACCTGATGGTAAATGTAATATTTCACATTTCACCTCTGTTACAAATTGACATGGAAATTACATGTGTTTAAGTCCGTAATGCAATTATACAAATGTAATTACATGAAATTAAAGGGTAATCATGTAATTACTGCTTACATGGGTGCACACATGTAATCAGATTACTCACAATCAGCAGTTTGAGCATAATTTTTTGAGTGCAGGGTTTTAAAAATAATAAGTGCTAGGAGACTAGCTGTAATGCTGGGAGAACGTCCTTTGAACACATCAAACTAATTCAGAGCTTTTTGATAAGGCGCACCAGTTCAGTGTTCAGAAGAAATAACCACCACTGGAAAACACAACCTCCTTCTCACCTCTAAGGTGTGCTCTCAGTAGGCATGGCTGCTGAAGGATGATTGTGTGTGGGTGTGTGTCCCCAAAAACCCCTGCTGGTCTCGTTCAGGTTGTCTCAGCATCTCGACTCCCGTCTTGCTCTTGTTCTCTCTCTCTCTCGCTCTCGCTTTCTTTTCAATCACACATGCTTTCGAATTGTGCTCCTCCAACTGATGTTTTATTTATTCTGTGACTTAATTAGGGAAGGGGTGACACGTTGTCCTCGCACTAGCTTGTTGATTACTTAAGAAAATGTTCACAAAGACATCTGTTGTTGAGGAAGCGTTAGAAATCTCTGCGCAGCGTGCACAAGTCCAAATGATCTGCACCCAGGTCCAATTCTTCTAGCGAGGCTGGGGAACAGTTTGCTTAATCGCTAATCAGACAAACTGGACTTGGGGGCGGAGGAGCCTAGTGTGAACCCTTCTTTAGCTGTGTTTTAGAATCAGCCTGCTTTGCTGCTCCTGGCAGAGGGTCGAATCTGTGCTTATCAAAGGGATTCTGGGGCGAGACGCGCTGCCTGGTGTCAGAGAGCTCTGTTTCAGTCGCGGGTCGCCGCTCCTCCGACTGGATGAGAGCCCAAAAAACCCGTTTAAAAGCAACACGGGGCCATTTAAAGTGGTCAGCTGTGTAATCTTAATCCAACTGAATATTTATGGAAAGAACTGAAACGCACTGTTGGGATAAAAGCACCCATAAACCTGAAGGAAATGCAGTCGCTTGGCTAAGAAGCTGCTGGAAGTTGCATTAAGAGCAATCCTCTTCTCAGTGATTTTATTAGAAACAATGATTTTTTTCAAGAATTCAGAGAAGGGCATCTGTTCTACAAACAATAAAAATCACATAGAGTGAAAGGAAATCATCAATTTTATTTTTAAGCAAACAAGGTCTCTAATTAGGATGTAAGAGTCGTTTAAATTCAGTTTTACATCATCTTCGTTTTCACGTCTTGTTATTGTTTCTGTGGACAGATCAGCGCTAAAAGAAGGAATTACTTATCTTGATGTAGTGTTACGTCTCCGCAAATTTAGTGTGTAGTCTGTTCATTACAAGGGTAATGTGTAGCTCGTTACAGAAGTGCCTTATCTCTGGATACAGTGGTGCCACTTTCCTTTTAAACAGGATTTCTGTCCTTATAAAAAAAAGGGTTTATTGTAGCTCAGGAGGAATTTGTACTGTTTTTCTCAACAGTCTAACTAAACCCACTGGTTGTTTGTTCTAACGCTCTGAAAGGACCCATGTAAATGCTTTTGAAACAAGTGTAAGGAGTGGTTCCATCTGTTCAGCTTTCACTTCATTTTACCGTAGGTACGCTGTGGCATCATTACTACTAGCTTACAGCAGGGAAAACATTATGATTTGGGTTAAAATCCACTTTCTGCAATGATAAATGCATATGTGAAAGCTCCACTCTGGCCCCAAATGTAAAGAAAAAAAAGAAAACATGCTGTACAACATGTTGACATTTTGAATTCATAACCATATTAAGAATGTCCCTAACATACACAATGCTAAAAATAAGATTATCACTCAGGCCTGCTCTTCAGCTGCAGTGACTGTGGCCATCTGTACTATGTAAATTAGAAGACATTAATCTTGTTGCTTCGGCACAGGCGCAATTTTACTCCAGGAGTCTCACAGTAATGCTACTCACTGGGATGACCTAATTACCTCTAAATACCTATTCTTCAAGTGACGGTGTTGTCTAGGCAGGAGTATGGAGGTCTAGTATAATTTTGCAAAACTAGGCTAGTGTCTCAGTCAGTGTCACTTTGAACTGCGGTGTAATAAATACAACACCCAGCAAAGAAAACACCCAGCGACTGAGAAGTAGCATGTACAGCTTCACTGTATAACCTGTTTCAACTAACTTTGTCCACCTTGTCTCACTAGCACCAGCCCTGCCCACAAGTACTATCTGGCCATGGACCCAAGGGGGGAAGTTCTGTATGTGTCTGACACCAGCAGTCGCAGAGTTTACAGAGTGAGGAACCTCGGGCAGCCAAAAGATCCATCTCGCAATCTGGAGGTAGTTGCTGGGACGGGGGAGCAGTGTCTACCTTTTGACCAGAGCCACTGTGGAGAGGGCAGGAAGGCCACGGAAGCTGCACTCAATAACCCTCGAGGTAGGACAACCTTCAGCCCCCCAGGTGAATATTTACAGACCTGTTGGTTGGTACACACGGATCAGTTTGGCAATATGTGGTGCATCTAGCTGGAGTAGTTGCCTTTGGCTAGAAAAACAGACGTAAATATCGGGATTTTGATACTGAAGCGGCTTGTTACACCGAAATTTTATGTGGACCGATTGTGTTTTAGCACATCTCACCGTTCAGTTTCATTCCAGTGTGTTAACTAGCACGGTTGAGATCATTATAGGACACGGATGCTACTATGACGATCTCAGAAAACCACACTGATAACATCTTTGGTTCAATATCCATGTGAGAAGGGCAATAGCATCTTTTTAAAGTCATAATATTATATATATAATAAAAAGGCCTTAGACATTTTATCATGCCTTCATTACTATACTGATAAATCCATTTCAGTTGGATGCTTTTTCACAATATGCCGAGTTATTGATTATGTAGGTATTATATATTAGGTATGAGTGATGCTGTAGAGCTAAAAAAAAATGTATAAAAGCATGTATGCTTAAGAAGACAGCGTTGTGAGTTCTTGTTATGGAAAGTAAGTGACTCTCAAATCATTTTACCAGCAGGAAGCTGCAGCCACAGTGAAGTGCATGCAAACGGGGCTGATTAACTCACTGAAAACAGCCACAGAACGTTGAAAATTCAGTGTAACAGCGTTCCGAATGTTGTGCACCGCTGCCTCGGAAAAAGGTCATAAAGACCCAGCTCATGCCGTGTTATTATGGTTTCTTTCTGCCTTTCCTCATCACTGTAGAGTTGGCTAGGACAGTAAAGGCTAATTACAAGCTACGAGCACGGCTGGAGTATAGACAGTGCGGCTATGGGAAGATAACCTGCGCACCAGCAGTGAGCAAGGGAAGGAAATCTTTACAAATGAATGCAACATGCGCAGCCAGTGTTACCATATTCAGGATTATGGACATGGTCATTTGTCCTACCTTCTACAACATTTTTTCTATATCAGCTGGATAAAGCCCTACATTATGTCAATGTGTGGGTTATTGTCTTCTTTAAAAAGTATATTTCCCTGCATTTTGTGTACAGGATAGATTTTTGGATTTATGTGCACAGTGAACTCATGTTCTGCTTTGTCAGACAAAGGATAATTATGCTGCAAAGTGATTAAAACGACTCTTTAAATTATCCCGCCGACTTCGGAACACGTTTCGTTAGCGTATATACTTATTGTAATGGAGCGAAAATTAGCCGCGCACCTATTACAGGAATGACTCATGGTATGTTTTGACTAAAGTGACATTTAAAGCTTTGTTTCTCATATGATTTGTTGAATTAGCACGTGCACCACATGCCCTTAAATATTTAGATAATCCCATGGCATTAAAATTATGTTTAATTGGTTCAAGGCTCCAACTGTTCGCTGCCACAAAACACCCCATCACAGTGTCACCAGCAGCCCAGCTACATGGATAGATGGATGGATTCATGCTGGTTGTGCTTTTTTCGCCACCCTGCCGTCTC
>VUQR01036432.1:0-10639 GCA_015108515.1 Hemichromis elongatus
TCCACTATGAACGGTTATCTTTGAACAGAGGTGGTGGTTTACGACACCAACTGTCTGCCATCTATAATCCAGTTCTGAGATCCCTTCCCAGACGCCTTAACGCCCACTCACATCCTGGGCCATCTGACCTCTGGAAATCACATGATAGGGTGGGGCCAGGTTTCACGTTAAGCTCACCCGAAACCATGGCTGGCCGTGTTCACACCTTGTGTGATTAGGTAGAGGATCAGTAGGGGGCCCATTGTCCCTCTGTGAGGGACACTCCCACAAGGCTTAAATATGGGACTCTCCACCATTTGACCCTAGAACTGAAGAAGCTTCTTGGATAAGAGGTGAAACGTCTTCAAGCAACCTAAAGAAGTCCAGACGCCTTTTTCTTTACAGCTCCTTAGACTACGATGACCTGGATGACTGAGAACCTTCACAGACATATCTATTAGATACACTTTCACATAAAAACTTACATAGATCATCCATGATGCAAAACACTTTTTGAGGTTAAACAGGACAGATGGCTCATTGAGGTGGGTCATCATAGCCATGTCCTCCATTTTATCAAACTTTGGAGGGTTCCTCGGGTGGATGTCTTCCTCTTTCACAGTAACCGTCTGAATAGAAAATAGTTTTTAAATAATCAACAAAGTGTTTATTTGTGTAGAGATATAGCAGAAAAATGTTTACATTTATGATGACAAATATATATAGATGTAAAACGAAAGGAAATTTTTACCTACCTTTCCTCCCTCTGTCTCAACAGTGGCTTTACCACCCTCCCTCTTGACAAGTTTACACTTGACATATAGCTTGTCAGGGTCAGTCACGAAGAAGGCTGTCTTGGCATCAAATGGGGTGTTTTGAGCCTCAATCATCTCCTTTTCTGGCTTCTGGAGGTAAATGGCCGCTGGGCCATACTGCTCCATCTCTGCATCAGTGCTCATGGTGGCACTTTAATGGAGACTGAAAACATGACATATATTGAAACAATGTGACAATTTATGACTCCTTAAAATTTTCCTAAGCAGATGTCTTCTGTCATGAAAATATAATTTACATTGAACCACTTACCGCACTAGATCCCTACTGAAAACTAATGGTATCTTGTGTAAGGACGCTACAATGTAAAGAAATGCCAAATTAAGTTGCTTTGCTACATTAAGTCTAATATTTCAGCCGTTATATTTCAGTACACATATTTATTCATTCAGTTGACTGACCAAAGTGCTACTACACTCAAACAGCAGCAACATATTTAAAAGAAAATGTTTAAACCGTTAAAATACGGTAACCAGTGAATAATTGACCACACTCACCTGTGTCAGATGCCTGTCAGTTGGACTGGGTTTCCAGAGTTGCTGCTTATATATATATATATATATATATATATATATATATGTACTCGAGTGTGAGGGCTCAGCACAGCTGTTACTTGATTTGGTAAAGTACAGTTTGATTGTCACTTTGTTACTTGACATCGGCTCACTGCTGATACCATGGTTACTTATTAACATAGCTATATGTTACTTTATGATACACAGAATAGTAGTGATTTTTGATTATGTTCTGTTAAACATGAAACAAAAAAAAGGGGGCAAAAATGTTTTTTTTAAACATAATTTTGTAGTCAATTTTGACATCTATAATAGTGTATTCGACTATATTATATATTCAAATATATATATAGTTAAAGCATTTTCTAATAATGTTTTTTCATTTATAACATCACTTTTAATTGATTTATAAATACAGTATTTACTAATCTTCTTATGTACACAGTTTATTCAGTACTACATAGTAAGAGTGCACAGCATGGTTTGTGAAGTAACTGCTCCAATAAATCCAGAGAAGTACTTGGGGATCAGATTTCAGTTGACACATTTTATGATAGGCAGTCGCATCCATTTAATTTTGATATGACAGCCAGTACTGAGTGTTAATGTTCGGGAAGCGTCAGAATGTCACTGGTGTATAGTTGCACAGTATACATATCTCTGGTATCTGATACTAATTTCACACTGCTATACTTTCCATAAAAGTTAAAAGAGCAACATATGATTCCTGGAAATGTAATACAAGAAAATTTGGCACCTCAGGTAAGACCTTAAATAACAGCTACACAAATAAAATGTAAGATGAGTGTTTTTCACTTATGATTGTTGAAAAATGACAATTCTGGTACAAGAACATTGTAGTAGCTTATATTTAAGCAGCTTATATTCAACTTTTACTGAATAAGCAGAGATGAAAAAGAATCTTAAAATTTGGAATAATTTCCAGTGTCCTCTCACATTACGTGCTGAAACTGTTGACAGGAGTGGTTTATCATTTACCATCTTAACAGAGGATCACAAGTCAATGCTGTAGTCAAAAATAAAAACAGGGACAGAGTTTGGATACTGTTTGATATTTTGAGAACTGGTATTCAAAGTAAAACTTTGATTAAAGTTTAAAAATTAAAACTTAAATTCTCCATCTGTACAAAATTACAAAAGTTCAACAAATTTCTGATATCACGTATTATTGGCTATTAATACGTGATATCATATATTATCATATATTATATATTTTTACATAATGTAAAACATGCATAAACAAGATAGTCTTTTATGCTCTTGCTGTCTATTTAGTTCACTTTAAGATGTGAATAAGCTTGAATATAGTGAATGCAAGGTTTGATGGAGGAAGCAGATTTAGGATATTTTTTAGGATATTATTTTTTTGTATTGGAAGTTGCCTCAAAGGCTGCTTTGCTCTCTTAAAGTTATTGGAATCTCCTTTGGTTTAGAATTTTAGTTTTGCAAGTATGTAATATATTGCACAGTTTGGACAGTTTGACAAATCATGGAAATTGCCCAGTTGTTTTGGTTGTTTATTTTTAAAGGACATGTTTGAACTAATTTCTACTGGTTGCTCTATATCAATTTACTTCTCAGGGGTCAAATATATTCCTCCTGTATGCAGTGAAGGAAGATGATAATTTATTTTTATTTAATATATCATTCTGAACCTTTCTCAGCCTGGGTAGGTAGATGTTGGCTTGTTTCTCCTGTAGCTGATTGGAATTAGAATGACTTAGTTCCACTGTTTATCTTAATATTATTTGTTGAAAAAGGTGAAATGCATAAATGTGCCATTACAGCCTTCTCAGTCTCTTGTAAGCATCGACTTTGAGCTGCAACTTGTCCTCCAGATCCTGAAGTCTGACCACATTGTTTTTGTCGTCCTCAGTCTATACAATGAAGTTTTTAAAGTATTAATTAAATAACAGAAGTAAAGAAAACACAGACTATTGATAACATTGTGAACTGTAATAGAAAACACAAAATGCTTGGTAAGATAATTCCAATTGCGACAAAGCTACAGGTTAAAATTAGAGTATGATAGATAGACAAAACTCTTTTGGCTAAACAGTGACTTGGAAAACAGGTATCATATATGTCCAACATTAATACTACCACATGCCTTGTGGGGGTTTTTAAAGCTCAGGTTTAAGCTTGTAGTGTTGTGAGAACCTATTTACAAACTCTTTTTCAAATTAAAGGTTCTAAGTTTGAAAGATTTCGAATTTTTTTAAAATTTGCTGAAGTTTGAAAAAAAAGAGAATGCGTATGATTTAAGAAGAATTTTCAGTATAAAAAAAATTTCAAATCAAAATCTTATGTGGGCAGCACATGCAAACTCCACAAAGAAAGAACCTCATTTATATATTAGTTAATTTAACTTCAGTTTAATTTAATGTTTACTTTTCATATTTCTGTTTTTTCTCTCAGATAGCTGTACAGAATAGTGTAGCTTTGTTTTGAGGAGTACTGAGTGTTAGAAACAAACAAACCTGAGAGTGAAGCAGTCCGACACGTTCGCTAGCACCAAATTACTCCTGCTCAGCTACTTTGCGTCCTCTCTCTGTCTGCTCCAGAGTGGCTCTCAGCTCCTGAATTTCAGCCACCATCAGACAATTTCTGCACTCCAACAAGGTGACCCGCTCCTTCATGTCTTCCTGTCCTTTGAAAGCATCATCAGCTGATAAAGTAAATTAATAAATAAGCAAACCAATAAGTAAGTAATGGAATGAAAGAATGAACTGTTCTATTTTTTAACAGACCTGGTTAGGCTCAAGCTGATCATGAAGGATTTTGGTCTCCTCATACTCCAGAGTGCTTTTAGAAAGTAATTTTAACAAATACTTGAGAAAAGATGTTTTAATTCATTTTAAAGTAAAGTAAATTTCTATAAAATACATTACCTCAGCTTCCTCCAGAGCTGTCTGAATTTCAGACTTCTCAGTCTCAACAGTCTTCTTGGCCTTTTCCAGCTCATGGATGCTCCTTCCTGTCTCATTAATCTGCTCAGTCAGATCTGGGATCTCCTCTACAGAGCAAACATAGCCAAGAGTTAGTGTACTTGGAGCTGATATGTGTAAATGTAAATTTGCTACAACAAAAGTTGTGAATGAATATAAACATTAGAATTATATCCATGTGAACTATAGCAAGATTAGCATATACTCTAGGTTCTTGTTCTCTCTCTTCATGGTCTCACACTTGGACTTCACAGCCTCTTCTTGGATTTCTCAGCCTCCTGCAGGCGCTGGGCAATCTGCAACACTGTCAGCCTGCTTCTTGCGGAGAGCAGTTTCTGGAACTCAGCCTCTCGCTTCTTGTTCAACTCAATCTGAGCAGCTGTTGCTCCACCAGCTGATACATTTTTTCAAGGTAATTGTCTTCATAAATACTGAATACATCAGTAATGTCTACAGTATAGCCAGTGGTAAATTACAATAGTGCAGTGCATGGTTTGTGAATTATTTATTATTATTATTATTTATCAAGATTGATAAATAATAATAATATTAACTGGAAAGTGACATTAAGTTGAAAGAGTTTATACTAAGCTCATGTCTGTCCAAGTCATTTTGATATCATAGCCAGTACCGAGTTTTAAATTTGGAGAAGTCTTGAAATGCCACTGGTGTACTATTACAGGACATAACCATCTCAGACATCTGAAATAAAATTCAGGGCAAGACTTAGTATTAATGCCAGACAAGTGTTATATATATCTACTAGGAATAGAGTTTAAGAAGGACTGCCAGCCCAGATAATTCAATACCAGAAAATGGTTTGTTATAAAAAATTGTTAATGTGTTTCTATAGGGAAAAAATAAACAAACAGCTTTTAAATTTCAATTTCGATGTACTGAGTAAGTGATATGATAAATGGAAGGGAAAGTCTGGGATCATAGCCATAATTACCTTTCATTGCCAAGTTTTGCACAGACTTGGCTTAATGTCTGCCATCTATCCAGCAGGTCATGAGGTGTTACCATGGTCAAAAATAAAGCCAGCAACGACAGGAAGATGTGATTTGTCCTTTGCTTAAGAGAAGGTAGATTTATAGGACTATATTCAGATATGTTGTTTTCACCATATCCTAACATGAAAGATATTTGTTATCTTAACTTATCTATTTAATTAAATGTATTTTCCTAAAAAATCACATGTTTAAAGGTAAGATAAATTAATTGTAAAATTTAGAGTAAAATAACATATTGTGCATGTTTACTGTGATCCAAGAGTCAGGTAGAATAGCAAGAAAAATGCAGAGTAGACACACAGACAACAAAACAACCAAAACAGGGAAATTACTTATTTCCTATGCTTCTTTTAGGTGTATGGTATTTTATAAGAAAACATTACAGACAATGCAGTCTAATGTTGTAGTGTCTTGCTATGTGTACAGTATCAAGTGTTTAACCTCTAATAGAATTTTTGAAATTCTACGATACTCCTACTGTAGTACTATTTTAAGTAGCACAGATGAGTCACTTTGGCTTGCACTTCTGGAGAGACACAGTGAAATATCTCTAGGAAGATCTAGCCAGTTACGCTTCCAGTATAAATGGCTTCTCATTTCCTCTGAAAGCCACTAAGATGCTCACAATTTATGTTTGACAATATCCTATTTATTTTTCTTTAAAAAAAATTGTTGTACTTGCAAATCCAGACATTAGGTGTCTCTGACACCTTCAACATTCACAAAGCCTTAAACTCTATGGAGAAAAAGCAAGGAGTGACATAAACCAACTGGCAAAAACCTTGTGTTTGCTTTGGCCACTAGCATATTGTAGTGAAGTAGTGGATGTGTCTAAAAACACTTTCTATGTCCTCTCCGAGCTGTACTGACACAGCCAAAAGTGTAACATAAACTAGAAATGGAGGCTGTTGGCTTCAGAGTTATAGTGGCACCTTATTAAAAGTTTTGGCTGATGCAGCTTTTACTTTGAAGGCAAACCTTCTCCATTTCCAGTTGCCATCACACTCTTTCTAGTATTTCTACTGTTGGCCCAGTAGTTAGGCATTATTCAAAGCATTCAAATCTGAGGAAGTACAGCCAACAGTGGGAATCTGCTAACAACCAGTACAATAATTAGGAGGTTTTTGGCACAGACTCTTCTTTGAATCCACTTTCACCTAGTTAAGCCAACAACCTTGCAAAGTGGCTACAGAATAAAGAATTTAGGAACCTTTTTTAAATAAATAAATAATTTTTAGAGAAATGTGTGATTGAGGAAAGTATGTGTCATGTCACGTGAGAAGAGGAAATGTAAATGTTAGACATAATTTAATGAAAGTTTTTATTAAGTGCAAGGTAAGAGATAGGTATTTTCAGAAGCTTGGCAATAGCTACGGATACAATAACAAGTATAGCACTGCAATTTTATACTACAGGTAAGTGTAAATGGGAAAAAGGCAAGCAAACAGAGCCAGGGCTAGACTTGCCCACTTCTTGGAGGAAGTAAGTAAAATTAGTTACTTATGCCCAAACACACATGTTGAAGGACAGACAGGCAGAGCAAGAAGAGGAGTGAAAAGGAGAAGGTAGGTTCGTACCTGAGAGGACAAGAGGAACCATTCATTGATTATTCACTTAACTAGAACTAAAATAATTAATAAATTGACCAAAAAAATAATAATGAACTTACATACATACAGTAAGGAGAATCTGTATTCACTCATCTAATTGTGTTCTTGAATGCTTGCGCTGCTTTTTATCAGTCTATTCCCACACTGTCAAATTCAATTCTATCATCCTCATTCTGTTTAAATCATTTTCACATTCAGTGAGCCAGGTAACCTCTATTTCCTAAATGTTTAAATGTCAGTGCTTTTCTATAATTATGCCTTTGAGACACTTTTATTCATATAATCCAATGCTGCCACATTTATCATTATGCGGGGAAATCCTGTTGTACATCCCACCACTGCTGGGACACAATTCTGTTATGCTGCTGAAGTGAAATTTCTCCAAACAGTTTATCAAAATTTATGAATTTGTTTTGTTGCAAAACTGTGTTTCAATAAAATTTTTGTTCTTTCTCTTTCTCCAGTGTAAAAAACTGGAGTTAAATTAAAAATGTATGTTAGTTGCATCCAATCTACATTAGCTTTTGGATTGAATATACCTATAGACTCTAATCTAATATACCTGATCTTTGGTTTTTGAATATTTAAACAGAGAATGTACAGTTATAATGTATTTGATATGCTATAAAGTGTTCAATTAAATAAAACAAACTAAATATGTTACATTAAAACATTGATTCCCCCCACCAACTGTAAAACATATGATCAAAGGTTTAGATTTCCTTTCTCCCTTCTATGTGTTGTTAAAGCTAAAAAATTATTTTATATAACATAATTAGCTTATGCATGTATAATAATAATAATAATGCATTGGATTTATATAGCGCTTTTCAAGGCACCCAAAGCGCTTTACAATGACATTATTCATTCACGCTCACATTCACACACTGGTGGAGGCAAGCTACAGTT
This sequence comes from Hemichromis elongatus, assembly GCA_015108515.1. Taxonomy (NCBI): domain Eukaryota; kingdom Metazoa; phylum Chordata; class Actinopteri; order Cichliformes; family Cichlidae; genus Hemichromis; species Hemichromis elongatus. The sequence continues at coordinate 7,830 of VUQR01036432.1, forward strand.
GTAGCCACAGCTGCCCTGGGGTAGACTGACAGAGGCGAGGCTGCCATATCGCGCCATCGGCCCCTCTGGCCAACACCAGTAGGCGGTAGGGTAAAGTGTCTTGCCCAAGGACACAACGACCAGGACAGAGAGGCCGGGGATTGAACCGGCGACCTTCCGGTTACAGGTGCCCTTACCAACCCCCTGAGCCACGGTCGCCCATGTGCATTTTTAATAGGAAGCAGAGTATATTGAGTTTATCCCTATATCCTACAAGAAGTAGTATCTTTGATTTAAAGACTTCAGATAGTGCACTATTGTACAACTTTTAATGTAACAGCTTTTAAAAGTCCCAGAAAAAAGTATTGTATAACATGTACTTTATTCTTTAAACATGAACAGTTTTGTTTTTTTCCATGGTCAGTATATCATGATGTTTGTGTTTATCAATTCATTAAAAGGATTCTGCAGGTGGTGTAATAGCCCACTCGGTCAATCAGTTTCTATTAATAAAAAAATTAATTACAGTGTGAAATTAATTATACTGGAAGTATATTATATTGGAAGTATTCAAACACTTGCTTATTTTGCAAGCATTTGTGTAAATCATGTGACAGTGAGAATTAATTGTAGTTCTAAACAAATTTTTAGCCTCTTGTGATTCATTTATGTTTAAATTATGGCTCTTATTTTCTGTTCTGCAAAAGTTTGTCCCTTTTAAAGATAACACTACTTTCACGTATAGTCAAAGCTAGGGGGAAGACTAAACTGAAAGACTGTCCTCATTGGACAGTGCAATATCCAGTAGTTATGAATCATAATTATTCTAAGGACACTACTGTAAATGTTACAGAGCAAATACTAATAAACCATTGTATGTTCAATGTTGGAAATACCCCCTAAAGCTTAAGTAACAAGATTCTTTTGGTGATTAAGAAGACAAAATCAGACATCTTTAAATGTTTTTTTTTCTTTAGTTTCTTTAGTTAAAGCTGACGCAGCTAGCACTGATGCTGAAAGCTAGGAGGGATGCAAAGCAGAGGTGCTGTCCTCATTTGATAAATGTCCTGTAGGTATAAATGGTGATTGTTCTGAAGAAACTACAGTGCTAAACATTTTCCAATGTGACTTTTGTAAAATAAAGAAAAAATACTGATCAAATGTCATGAAATCATATGAATGAGTTTATTGAATTAATACATTTTAAACAGATAATTTAGCAGCCGTTTCATATTTTATGAACGCTGACAAAAGGTTCCAAAAAGATGTCTCTTATTCAGCACTTTCACCCTAGAAAAAAAATACAATTATTCAAAACATATTAACATATTACAGTTTATCCTACCTGATTTTTGCAGAAGGATATAAACTAAATTCTATTAGTGTATACCAAATTAACAATATTAATATAATATAATATAATATAATATAATATAATATAAAGATTATAGATTAAAGATAAGCTATCTAACAACAAAAAATTTAAAATGGGATCAGATGAATTACCTTTCCAGCATCACGGCTCTTGGCTCTCAGTTTGTTGACCTGAGATTCAGCAATGTCAGCACGTTCCTGAGCTTCCTCCATCTCATGCTGGACCTTTCTCAGTCTGGACATGTGGGTGTTAGCCTGTTCTTCCTGTTCAGTGTAACAATATGGTATTTTTTTATATATCTGGTCATATATGCTGGATATAATTCAGTTATAAAGTTGTGCATTCCATATGTAAAATCACAAAACATTTTACTCACAGCCTCCTCAGCCTGTCTCTTGTAAGCCTTGACTTTGAGCTGCAGCTTGTCCACCAGATCCTGAAGTCTGACCAAATTCTTCTTGTCCTCCTCAGTCTGCATGAATAACAAACTGTTACTGACGGCTTAAGAAAAAAGATTTTAATAATTTTAAATATTTATTTAAATGTGTAAGCACCTGGTAGGTGAGCTCCTTCACTCTCCTCTCATATTTGCGGACTCCTTTAACAGCATCAGCTCCACGTCTTTGCTCAGCTTCAACTTCAGTTTCCAGTTCACGAACCTTTAATACCATAATAAATAATTGTTAGAATACAGAGACAAAATAAAGGGGTGAAGTTCATATAATGGAATCGAAGTGTTTATTTAATACTTGAATAATAGTTCAAGAATATATGTAGAACATACCCTGGACTCCAGTTTTTGGAGCTGCTTCTTGCCACCCTTCATGGCGAGGTTCTCTGCCTCATCCAGACGGTGCTGCAGGTCCTTGACTGTGACCTCCAGGTTCTTCTTCATCCTCTCCAGATGAGCACTGGTGTCCTGCTCCTTCTTCAGCTCCTCAGCCATCATGGCAGCCTGAAATTATGGGCACTGTTGGTATTATTGATCAAGCATGAGCAAGAACTTTGAACAAAAAGCAAAGTTTGTAAAGTACTAACTTACATCTGTGATAGCCTTTTTGGCCTTCTCCTCAGCATTTCTTGCTTCTTGAACTGCATCATCCACCTCACCCTGAACCTGTACAAGGTCAGACTCCAGCTTCTTCTTGGTGTTCAAAAGACTGGTGTTCTGAATAAAAAAAAATGAAACAATTTATCGATGTCATTCTTTCTCTCTGATGTCACAAAGTTGTAAGGTAATGAATACCAACCTGAGAGTGAAGCAGTCCGACACGCTCGCTAGCATCAACCAACTCCTGCTCAGCCACTTTGCGTCCTCTCTCTGTCTGCTCCAGAGCAACTCTCAGCTCCTCGATTTCAGCCACCATCAAACCATTTCTACGCTCCACCATGGCGACCTGCTCCTTCATGTCTTCCTGTCCTCTGATTGCATCATCAAGGTGCAGCTGAGCATCCT